>JAJOOF010013610.1:0-31976 GCA_029582545.1 Solanum lignicaule
GGAGATATGACCCTCCAAAGTAGACCCTCGAAAAAGGCTTCACTTGGAAATTTCGGATATTGATACGGTTGCTCTAAAATTTGGGTTAGACCCATTTCTCACTCAATTTGACCCCCTAAACAAGAATATGAAGTCGGATTTTCTAAAAATGAAACGGATTTTTTTATATATAGCTAAACAAGTTTCCGGTAACTTCCGAAGCACATTTTTAAGAACTTTTTGGGTCATTTTAGTAGTGCTATACATAATCCGAGGAAAATTGGAAGGGGAAGCATTTTAAGAAATGATCAAGGGAGTATAGTATATGTGTTTGCTACACCTCTTAGTGAAGGGACTAACAATGAGGCCGAGATTTAGGCTGCATGTTTTGGCTTAAATTGGTGTATACAATATGGCTATACTAGTATTATCTTAGAGGTTGATTCTAAATTATTGACTAAGTGGTTCTTGTAGGCTGCTATTCCCCCTTAGAGGATACACAAGTATATACAAGAATTGCAGGTTTTAGCTAATCAATGTGTGTTTTTTCAGTGTGTGCACACTTACAGGGAGGCGAATGGTACAAATGATCTCTTGGCCAAACTCAGTCATCAACAAGATATTGTACAAAATTACTACACTCCTCATCAATTACCTTAGGCAGTAAAAGGAAGTTATCTATTGGAGAAATTGGGAGTACAAAATTTCAGACGTAAGAAGTTGAAAAGAATTAAACGACCACCTTGAATAGTACAAGACTCTTACAGAGAAAGCGGTCAATATCAAGACAAATTCTATACATAATTCCTTCAGTTCAAAGTACAACAACATTCCATTTAAATATGATTAAGGCATATTACTATGTTTTAATTGTTTCATGAGATACATGCTATCTGAATTTACTATGTCTTTAGGCATACTTGTTTGCTTAGTCCTAGTTTATTATTTCTTGTAAGGGGAGAGTCTCCCTTATTTATGTATTATTAGTAACTTTGTATTAAGGGAGGAGTCCTCTCTAGTTGCTTAGTTTAAATATTACTTCTTATTGTATAGGGTGGAGTTGACTAACCTTAGTAGGTAGGTTGACTCTTGACCCATCTTTAGGATTGGAGGTACGGTATATGCCCCCCTCCTTATATATTTTATGTTTCATTTATGATAAGGCCTGGGGGTGTTGCTCAGCCCATGACCCACTCAGGGATCGTTCTAATAAAAAATAAAAAATAAAATAAAAAAAATCCCTAAATCCTAAACCATTAATCCTAAACCCTAATCTAAACCCTAAACCTTAAACACAAAACCGTAAACAATAAACCATAACCCTAAACATTAAATCCTAAACCCTAAATGATAAACCCTAAACCCTAAACCCAAAACCCTAAACCGCAACCCTAAATCCCAAACCCTAAACCCTCAACCCTAAATCCTATAACCCCAAACCCTAAACACTAGAACCTAAACCCAAATCCCTCAACCCTAAACCCTAAACCCAAAATCGTAAACCGTAAACCCTAACCTCTAAACCTTAACCCCTAAACACTATACCCAAAAACCTTAAAACCTAAACCCTAAATCCTAAATGCTAAACCATAAACACTAAACCCAAGACCCTAAACCCTAAATCCTAAACTCTAAACCCTAAACCCTAACCCTTAATCGTAAACCCTAAACCCTAGATTATAAGCAATAAATCTAATCCTAAACCTAAAACCCTAAAACCTAAAACCTAAATGCCAAACCCTTAATCTTAATCCCTAAACCTAAACCCTGAACTCTAATTCCTAAACTCTAAACTATAAACCCTACCGAAACCCAAACCCTAAACCCTAAACCCTAAACCATAAACCACAAATCCTAAAACCTAAACCTTAAACCCTAAACTATAAACCATAAACCTTAAACACTAAATCCTAAACCCTAAACCATAAAACCTAAACCCTAAATCCTAAATCCTAAACCCTAAACCCTATACTTAAACCCTAAATCCTAAACCCTAAACCCTAAACCCTAAACCTTAAATCCTAAATCATAAACCCTAAAACAAAAACCCTAAACTCTAAACTCTAAACCCAAAATCATAAACCCTAAACCTTAACCCTAAATCCTAAACCATAAATCCTAAACCTTTAACTCTAATTACGAATAACTAAACTCTAAACCCTAAATCCTAAACCTAAACACTAAACCCTAAACATTAACCCTGAACCCTAAACCCTAAACCCTAAATCATAAACCCTAAACTAAACCCTAGCCCTAAACCATTAATCCTAAACCGTAAATACTAAACCCTAAACCCTAAATTCAAAACCCTACACACTAAACCCTAAATCCTAAATCGTAAATCCTAAAGCCTAAACCCTAAACCCTAAACCTTAAATTAGAAGCCCTAAACCTTAAACCCTAAACCGTAAACCCTACCCCCTAACTCCTAAACCCTAACCCCTAATCCCTAAACCCATAAACCCTAAACTCAAAACCATAAAACCTAAACCCTAACCATAAACCCTAAACCCTAAATCCTAAATCCTAAATCCTAGACCCTAACCCCTAACCCCTAAATCCTAGACCCATAAACCCAAACATCTAAACCCTAAAACCTAAACCATAAACCCTCAACCTTAAACCTTTAACCAAAAACCCAAAACCCTTAACCCTAAAAGGTAAACCTATCACTCCAAACTCTAAACCCTAAAACCTAAACCCAAAACACTAAACCCTAAACCCTAATCCCTAAACCCAAAACCTTAAACCCTAAAACCTAAACACTAAACCTAAACCGTAAACTGTAAAACCTAAATCCTAAACTGAAAAACCTAAACCATAAATCTTAAACCCTAAACTCTAAACCTTAAACCCTAAATCCTAAACCTTAAACCCTAAGCCCTAAACCCTAAACCCTAAAATCTAAACTCTAAACCATAAACCTTAAACCTTAAATTCTAAACGCTAAACCCTAAACCATACAACCTAAACCTAACCCTAAACCCTAAACCTAAACCATAAACCATAAACCCTAAATTCTAAACTAAAAACCCTAAACCCCAAATCCTATACTCAAATCCCTAAACCCTAAACCCTAAACCCTAAACCCTAAACCCTAAACCCTAAACTCTAAACCCTAAGCCATAACCCCAAAACCCTAAATCCTATTTCCTAAACCCTAAACCCCAAACCCTAAATCCCAAACTCTAAACCCAAAGACTCCTCATTTCATGAATTTTTTCTCTCTTTAAAAATTTTTTCTCTCCAAGAATTCTTCAAAGAATTAGCTATCTCGGCTAATTGTTCACGAATTGTTACCATCAAGATGACTGGTGCGCCGACAGATGGTAGATTTAGGCTACCAGATCCTATTATTGTGATGGAAAAGCAAAATTTACATCCAATGATACAAGAATCGTCTTCAGGCTCATCCTACAACTCCTCGCAGGTGGGAGAAGAGGCGATCCATACTACTCTGGCGAAGAAGGAGTTGGACGGTACTCATATTAATTTTCCCATGGTGGATTTACATCAAATTCCTGGTACAAGGACTGGAGACAAAGAATCTCTATCACAAGAGCTACATAATAGTCAAAAATTGCACGATTTAACCGTTCCATCAGCGATTAACCCACAAGCGACGGCGGCGATGAACACTGGTGACTCGTCCCAGCGGCGCCATCAAAATCGAAGACCTGAAGAGGCGCTTCGAACTGAATTTGATATTGGCGAATATAACCCTAGTCGTGGAGGACATCTCACTAAAGTTTCAAGCACTTTCCATGGCGGATTCGTTGGCGGAGACAATCCTGCAGCTTCGACGACGAATGTTGGAAATTTGCCACATGATGAGAATTTGCAGTTCTTGGCACAGACGCAACAGCCACACAAGGATGGAAAACAACAGATTCAAGATGTAGGTCAATCTAGTTATTCTCATATGGAGGGCAAGGACACAGGTAAGCTTTCAACTGATAAATCTCTTCCAACTGTGATTCCTCCTTATAATGTTTCTGAGAATTCTGGTAAGGAGTTCCATAGAAGTGAGCATGATCAATCGAAAGGTTGGGTTAATAAAGAACAGGGCAGGTTCATGGTAAACAGAATAAGGAAGATAATCGAATGGATCAACAGCAGGTGTATCATTCTAACTTTCTTAGGATTTCTAGCAATTTCGATAGACAGGTTCCTAAATCTAATGTGAATATTGCTAGACCTGATCGAACACCTCCCAATCCTCAAAAAAATGATCAGGTAGCTGAGCCTGTGCCTTACATTGTAGTACAGACCTATGCTGATCGACTTCGACATAATCAAGCCAAATGCGAAGTTAACATTCACTTGACAGCACCTGAAATTACCACTAAACAGGGCCTATCTGTTGTTCTCTATGTTAAAGACGAGATCATTTGCGACTTAGCAGCTGCCTATAAATTCACTCTCATTGGGAAATTCAGTAACACCATGCCTAAAGTGGATCTTATTAGGAAGAATTTCATACTTCAAACTCAATTATCTGGGGAAGTTAAGATAGCACATTTTAATTCTAGACATGTGTATATTGACTTGGATAATGAGCTCGACTACAATATGGTTTGGACTAAGCAAACGATGAGTATAGTTGGATAGGTTATGAAAATTCAAGTATGGACTCCTAATTTTAAACCTGCGGAAGAAACTCTTATAGTCCCCATTTGGATTTCATTACCTGAATTACCTTGGCATTATTATAATAAGGAGTTCGTTTCTAGTTTGCTGTCTCCTATTGGCAAAGTGTTATACTTAGATTCTGCGTCTATTAAAAAGACTAGGGGTAGTCAAGCTAGGGTGAAGGTACAAGTTGATCTTACCCAAAAGAAACCTCCTTATATTTGGATGGGTTATATAGGGGAGGATATCACGGATGGTAGATGGCATAAAATAGAGTACGATAATATTCCGGATTACTATTTTTATTGTAAGCACCAAGGGAATTTGGAAAATGATTGTACCATAAGGCAAATGGATAAGGATAAGAAGAAAAAGGAAATGGAAAATGTGCGAAACAAGAATAATAGAGATGCAGGCAAAAATCCTTAACAACCTAAGGGACACAAAGAAGAGGAGCAGCAGGAGGCTAACAATCAGCAATATAAACAGCAAAGAGATCAGGAACAGATACAACATCAGCAAGAGGAACATTGGCAAATTCAAAGGAGAAAGAACACTAATCAAATGCAGGTTCCTAGAGGCACCACCAGCCATGCAGAGCAGACCACCAAACAGGCAGGTAACATTACTATTCCTACACAAAATACCTATATTAATCTTGATGTGCAGGAGACACCACAGGGATTAGAGGTCAGGGACAAACACAGAGGTAACAGCAGTGATAGAATTCTTCAGACTTCAGTACAAAAACAGCAAGACCAAGGAGAACAAATCAGAATTACAGCAACAAATATGGAAAAGGATAACACTAACAAACATGTACAGGTAGATAATATTTCTATATCTTCAACAGGTAACAATAAAGGAAAGGAAGTTTTTAAAGGCCCAGTAGTAACAGGTATTGACTCAATCCTCCCATCCCCTCAACCCATTGATAATGTTGTTAATATTATTACTGAGGAAGCTGTTGGAGGTTTGGATGGAAAGGGTCAAGAGACACCAATTAATTTGCAGAAAGGGGTTGCCAAAGGGGGGGGGGACTTGACTAATGTTGAAATGGAAGTTGACCATAGAAGAGACTCTAGAGCCCCTGCTACCCCTACCACAAATCAGCATAAGTCTGGAACTCAACAAGTTATTGATACAGGGCAATCTCAGAGTAGATTTAATAACAAGTCTGAGGACAGATTGAGTAAAAAGAAAAGAGAAGCTATAAAGAAGAGACTGCAACAGAGTGCTGGTAAAGATTCTGATGGTACAGGTATTGGTAATCAACCTAAGGCACAGGTCTCTCATAAAGATCAGAATCTCTTAGACTCCAGTCAATATGTTGATGAACAGGATCCTAATTTAATAAATAAGGGTAAATTGACTCCTGATGATTATGGGGCAATTAACTCTGATGATGAGATGGACCCTGATAATCAATCTATAGAGGAGTCTGATGAAGATATTGAGGATACCAGGCAACATACAGGTCAAGTGTTTGGTTCTACCTTTCAGGATAAATGCCCAGATGTTCAAAGAATGATAGAACAACAGGGTTTATCCCCAAGGGGAAGGAAAAAGACTAGAGACAATCCTAATCAATCTACCACAAGTATGTCTGACACCTCTAGCAGGCCCATGACTAGGTCCAAACCAAAAGATTATTAATGATTTGGGCCATTTGTTGGAATTCTAGGAGTATCAACACCAAAGGGTCTTTGGAAAGACTACAAACACTCAAGAAACTTCATTATTTATCCATTATTGCTATATTGGAACCTTTTGCAGATAATTCTCACATTGATAGGTTCAAAATTCAACTCCAAATGGATCATGCAACCAGTAATCCTAATGGGAAAATTTGATTGTTTTGGTCTAATGAAGTTGCTTGTTCTATTCTAGAACAGCATGAACAGCACATCACCGTAACCTTTCAGCATATAGATATCCCAGATAAATTCATGATGACTTTTATATATGCTAAATGCAAGGAATATATGAGGAAACCTCTTTGGGACAGATTACTAATTTATTCTAACATGGAGATACCATGGTGCACAATGGGTGATTTCAATGTTATCACATCTATAAAGGAGAAATTTGGGGGCATACCTTACAATATTCATAAGAGTCTTGAATTTATTGGTGTAATAGAGGCATGTGGATTGACTGATATTGGATATACAGGACTCCCATTCACATGGTGTAATCAAAGGGATGGTGAAGCTAGAGTTTGGAAAAGATTAGACAAGGCTATGGTAAATGATAAATGGTTAGAGGTTATGCCTTAGACCACTATTGAGAATTTATCATATGTTGGGTCTGATCATACTCCCTTGCTGATGGAAATGTTTAGGGCTAATGAGAGTCATATTAAATACTTCAAATTCTTACATTTTTGGGTTGAAAATACTACCTTCATGAAAACAGTTCAACAAAGTTGGGAAAAAGAAGTGTTTGGTAATCCAATGAGAAGATTTCATTAGAAAATAAAAAGAGTTTCAGCCACACTTAGCATTTGGTCTAAACAAGAATATGGAGATATTTTTGCTAAGGTTAGGGAGTTTAAAGATACTATCAGGAAATCCGATGAAGAACTTATAACTAACAACACTGAAGCTTTCAGACAGACACTACAGCAGAGGAATGCCACTTACATTAGGTATTTGAAAATTGAAGAATCCATCCTTAAACAAAAGACACAACTTCAATGGTTTAAGGAGGGTGATGCAAATACCAAATACTTTCATGCTTTAATGAGAGGTAGAAGAAAGAGGTTATTTCTACATAAGATTTGTACTGAAAATGAGATATGGGTGCAAGGTGAGGAACAAATTGCTAAGGCAACTTGTGATTATTATCAGCAAATATTTACCGGACAGAATGATAGAATAGATGAAAGAATTATTTAGAATATCCCTACAATTGTCACTGCTGAACAGAATGAAATGATGCAAGCAATGCCTACTATGGAGGAACTCAGACAAGTTGTATTTGCTATGAATCCAAATTTAGCAGCAAGTCCTGATGGTTTAGGGGGTAAATTCTATCAAGGATGTTGGAATATCATTAAAGAAGACTTGCTAGCAGCAGTACCATCTTTCTTTTGTGGTAATAATATGCCTAAATTCATGACTCATGCATGTTTGGTGTTGCTTCCTAAAAATGAGCAGCCTATCAGATTCAGAGATCTTCGACCTATCAGCCTTAGTAATTTTACTAATAAGATAATTTCCAAATTATTGAGCATGAGACTGGCTACTGTTTTGCCTTTATTAGTATCAGATAATCAGTCCGGCTTTGTTCAAGGTAGAAGCATTACAGAAAGCATAATGCTTGCTAAGGAGATCACTCATGG
This sequence comes from Solanum lignicaule, assembly GCA_029582545.1. Classification (NCBI taxonomy): domain Eukaryota; kingdom Viridiplantae; phylum Streptophyta; class Magnoliopsida; order Solanales; family Solanaceae; genus Solanum; species Solanum lignicaule. The sequence continues at coordinate 7,958 of JAJOOF010013610.1, forward strand.
TATTAAAAAACCTCATATTGGAAATACTGTTGTTCTCAAACTTGATATGGCTAAGGCATATGATAGAGTGTCTTGGTCTTTCATATGTTTGGTACTAAGGAGATTTGGTTTTGGGGAGTTACTTATTGATTTAGTATGGAGAATTATGAGTAATAATTGGTATTCTATTATTATCAATGGTCATAGACATGGCTTCTTTCACTCTACTAGAGGACTTAAACAAGGTGACCCATTGTCCCCTGCCCTATTTATTTTAGGAGCAGAGGTCTTATCAAGGTTACTTAATTCTTTGCATCAGATTCCAAGCTATAAAGGCTTCTATATGCAACCTAAAGGACCTCAGATCAATCACCTATGTTTTGCGGATGATGTTATTATCTTTGCTGCTACTGACAGACAGTCTTTAAAGCTCATTATGGACAGCTTAAGGGAGTATGAACATACTTCTGGCCAACTTATTAACAGAGAGAAGAGCCATTTTATGATCCCTGACAATACTCATCCGGATATTATCAAGATCATTCAAGAAGTAACTACTTTCTCACAGAAAACCAGTCCTCTTACTTATCTAGGCTGCCCCCTTTACATTGGTCGACAAAGGATTAATTATTACTCCTACTTAGTTGAGAAGATCTCCAAAAAAGTCTGTGGGTGGTAGGCTAGAATGCTTAGTTTTGGATGCAAAATTACATTGATCAAGCATGTTTTGCAATCTATACTTCTACATACTATGGCTGCAATTTCTCCTCCCAACACTACTATTAAATACATTGATGCCATTATTGCTGAATTTTTCTGGGGAAAAGATTTGGATAAAAGGAAATATCATTGGGCCTCCCTAGATACTATGTGTCTACCTTATAATGAAGGGGGATTAGGGATAAGAAGATTAACTGATATTTGTACCTCTCTACAATACAAACAATGGTGGAGTTTCAGGTCTAAGGTATCCTTATGGAGTCAATTTCTTAAATCCAAGTATTGTCAAAGAGCTCATCCAGTTGCTAAAAAGGTGGATAGTGGACAGTCTTTGATGTGGAAATACATGATGAAACACAAAATTAAAGTTGAAGAGTATATAGGTTGGCAAATCAACTCGGGTAGCTGTTCATTTTGGTGGGACGATTGGCTAGGAGGGGGTGCCATTGCTAATATACCTCTTCTGTATCCAGCTTAAATAATGCTACTGTGGCACATTTTATCGTAGATGGGAAATGGAATGAAAGAAAACTGAGGCAACAGGTTCCACCTCTTCTAATTCCTTCTATTTTAAATACTAAAATCCAGTTTGTGCAGGGAATTAAAGATAAAGCAGTTTGGAAGCAGACTGAAGCTGGAAAATTCAGCAACACATCAGCCTGGGAAATGTGCAGAACTAAGAAGGAACATACAATCCTTAATGCTCAAATTTGGCACAAATATATACCTTTCAAGATGTCTTTTTTGTTATGGAGAGCATTACGCTATAAATTGCCCACCAATGAAATACTAGCAATTTTCGGAGTGGAACCAGTGAAATGCTTCTGCTGTCTTAAACAGGGATGGGATGATGTGGATCACATCTTCATTCAAGGACATTTTGCAGGTCATATCTGGAGGTTTTTTGCAGGTAGCATAGGATTCAAGATTCAGCAAAACTTCACTGATTAATCAACTTTTGAGCTGGAATGATATTACAGGGAAGAATGTAGCACACACGACCATTATCAAAACTCTTCCTATAGTTATATGCTGGAATTTATGGAAAAATAGATGTTCAGCCAAATATGGAGGAAAGGTATCTAGTATCCTCAAAGTTAAATATTTGATTCTTAAAGATATGCTTTTACTTCTCCACTCTGCTTTTCCTTACCTACAGCTGCCTGGGAGCTGGCCAGAAGTAGTGGACTGCATTGCAAAATGCAATCAGGATATACGAATTACATTAGTATTGTGGAAGACCCCTCCTACTAATAAATATAAGTTGAAAACGGATGGTAGTGCTCTACACAATCCCGGGAAAATTGGAGGAGGAGGCATTCTTAGAGATGTTCAAGGAGTTATCATATATGCCTTTGTTGTACCTTTTGGTGAAGGCACTAATAATCAAGCAGAGGTGCAGGCTGCATGTTATGGATTAAATTGGTATATACAACATGGTTATAACAATATCTTGTTAGAAGTTGATTCTGAATTATTAACTAAGTGGCTCTTGCAAGTTTCTATTCCTTGGAGAATGCATAGGTTTATACAGGAATTGAAAACTCTTGCTAACCAGTTTGTTTGTTTTGAGTGTTTGCATATCTACAGAGAAGCCAATAGTACTGCAGATCTACTGGCCAAACATAGTCACCAAAATGATATTGAACAACATTACTACACTCCGCACCAATTACCTCACGCAGTTAAAGGAAGTTATCTTTTGGAGAAAATGGGAGTTCACAATTTCAGACGAAAGAAGTTGAAAAGGATAAAGCAACCACCTTGATTAACAATAACTTGTTTCAACAGGCTAGCCTTTTCAATATCAACGATAGGCAAGGATATTTATAATTGCAGGACTTACCATATCTTATGAGAATAGATTAAGTCATCAGTTGATTCTTACAATGAATTTCTTGTGATATATTCTATTCGGAACTAATATGTCTTACTTAGGTATATTAGTTTGTTTAGGCGTAACTTCACTTTTTTGTAAGGGGAGAGTCTCCCTCTTTTATGTATTATTAGTACTATATATTAAGAAAGGAATCCTCTCTAGGTGCTTAGTTTAATTTACATCTTATTGTATTGGGTGAAGTAGACTAACCTTAGTAGGTAGGTTTACTTCTACCCACCAAAGGATTGGAGGTAAGGTACTTGCCCCCCTCCATGTATATTTGAATTTTATATATGATATGGCCTAGGGGTGTTGCTCAGCCCCTGACCCCCTCAAGGGTCGTTCAAATAAAAACTAAAAAAACAAAAAAAAACTCTAAACCCTAAATCCCAAACTCTAAACACTAAGCCCTAAACCCTAAACCCTAAAAGGTAAACCCTACACCCTAACCTCTAAATCGTAAAATCATAAACCCTAAACCCTAGACCCTAAACCTTCAAATCTAAACCCTAACTTTTAAGCCCTAAACCCCTTAACCATAAACCCTAAACCCTAAACCGTAACCCAAAACCCTAAACCCTAAACCGTAACCCCCAACCTGTAACCCATAACCCCTATCCCTAAACCCTAAACTACTAAACCCAAAATCTAAAATCCTAAACCCTAAAACCTTAACCCTAAACTCTAAACCGTAAACCCTTAACCATAAACCCTAAACCCTAAACCCTAAACCCAAAACCTTAAACCTAAAACCCTAAACCCTAAACTCTAAACTCTAAACCCTAAACCCTAAACTATAAACTATAAACCCTAAACCCTAACCCAAAACCCAAAACCCTAAACCCTAAAACATAAACCCTAAACCATAAACCCTAAACCATAAACCCTAATCCCTAAATTCTAAACCCTAAACCCTAAACACTAACCCCTAAACCTTAAACCCTAAACCCTAAACCTACAACCCCAAACCATAAAACCTAAACCCTAAACCCTAAACCATAAACCAAAATCCTTAAACTCTAAACCCAAAATCCTTAACTCCAAATCCTAAATGCTAAACCCTAAACCCTAAACCCTAAACCTAAACCCTACACCCTTCAATACACTCATTTGGGACAAGAGTATTCCTTATAAAAATTCCTTTCATTTGTGGAGAACATTACTTGGTAAACTTCCTACTAACGAAAAACTAATTAGCTTTGGCAATGAGCCAACAAATTGTTTTTGTTGTTGTAACAGGCCAGGTCTGGACACTATAGAACACACATTCAACAATGGACCTTTTGCTACCTACGTGTGGAAAACAATTGCTGCAGCTGCTGGAATCATTACATATCACAGCTCCTTAGCTCAACTCATCATGCAATGGTGGTCGACCAAACACAACAATGCAACACACAGATTGCTACTACAAGCCACGCCAATATTCATTTGTTGGAATTTATGAAAAAATAGATGTGCCAGCAAATATGAAGGGAAATAATCCAATATTGGTAGAGTCAAATATGCCATCTATAAGGACAACTACAAGCTCATGACTACAACATTCCCTCAAATCAAATGACATTCAAACTGGAGGGAACTGCTCCAGCAGGGGGAAAGATGCATTCATGACACCAAAGTTACTCTTGTTAGTTGGATTAAATCCTCCAAATCAATGGGTCAAAATTAACACGGAAGGTAGTGCATTAAGTAACCCAGACTGAATTAGAGTAGGAGGCATCCTAAGGGGTCAAGATGGTGAAATGATACTAGCCTTTGCTACCCCCTTAGGAGAGGGCACTAACAACCAAGCGGAGATAGGAGCAACAATATTTGGCATGACCTGGCTACTTCAACTAGGCTACATGAATGTTATTCTAGATGTGGACTCGCAACTCCTTGTGGATTGGATCATGCTTAAAGCTAAACCTCCATGAAGCATTAGCACACAGCTGCAACAAAATTCAAGAACTCATCAGACAGACAAGTAACTTCAGGTGCAAGCATATCCTCTGAGAAGGCAATTTTGTGGCTGATTCATTATCAAAACATAGTCACAAAATCACAAGTCCCCAAATATATTGCAATATTCACCAACTACCAAAGGAAACAAGAGCATACTACCAACTGGATATTCTTGGAAAGGTAAGTTTCAGGTGGAGGAAAACTAAAAGGATCAAAGAGCCCCCTTGATTTTGACTCCAATCTTTACAACCTAGGTATGGTTTAAAATTATAGCTCTTTTGAATAGGTCTAGTTTAATATGTTTTGCTATTGTAAAGGGAGAGTCTCCCTTATTTACGATTCCTAGTTTCTTTGAATCGAGAGGAATCCTCTCTTAGGTGCTTAGTTTCTTGGTTTATCTTTTTTGTAATGTGATGAGTTGACTAACCTCTAGGTAAGTCGACTACAAAACCATCATAGGTTCGGAGGTTAGGTTTATGTCCCCCTCCTTGTATTTCTATTTTATTTATGCTAAGGCCTGGGGTTGTTGCTAAGCCCCTGACCCCCCCCCCCCACCCCCCCACCCCCGTGGGTCGTTAAAATTTAAAAAAAAACAAAAAAAAAACCCTACACCCTAATTCCTAAACTCTAAACCATAAATCTTAACCATAAAACCTAAGCCATGAACCCTAAACCCTAACTCTAAACCCTAAACCCTAAACCCTACACCATAAAACATAAACCAAAAACCCTAAACTCTAAACCCAAAATCCTAAATGCTAAACCCTAAAACCTAATCCCTTAACCTAAACCCTAAACTATAATTCCTAACTCTAAACCATAAACCCTAACCCTAAACCCTAAACCCTATCGCCTCATTATTTCATGAATTTTTTCTCTCTCTAAAAATTTCTCTCACTAGAATTCTCTCAAGAAATTGGCTAACTCAGCTAACTTCACAATGTTTCAGCATCCATAGAATGGAAAGAGCGCTGCCAGCTAATCGATTTAGGCCACTAGATCCATCTATAGTGTTGTACAAGCCAAATATATCTTCCCTGCTTCAAGAATCATCTTTAGAATCAACCTACAGCTCCTCACAGGTGAGAGAAGAGGTGATCCATAGTACAATGGCGGAAAGGGAGTTGGATGGGACTCGTATTAATAATCCCATGGAAGATTCGAGTCAAATTCGAGAAAAAGGGACTAGTGAAAAAGAATCCCAGTCTAAAGATATTCATAATAGTCAAAAACCCTACGATTTCACAGTCCCATTTGAGCGAAATCCACAAGCGACGGTGGCGAGGAGTTCTGGTGAATCATCCTAAAAGTGCCACCAAAATCGAAGCACTGCTGAGGTAATTCGCGATGAATCTGATATTGGGGGTTGTAATATTGGTTGTGGTGGTCGTAACATTGAAGCTTCAAGTACATTCATGGTGGAATTGCCGGTTCAGGCGACTCTGCCAGAATTTCGTCGAAGAATCTCGAAAATTTTCAATATGAAGAGGAGATGCGTGTGGTATTACAGACTCAAATTCAACATAGGGAAGGAAAGCAACCATTTCAAGAATTGGGACAATCTAGCACTTCTCATATGGATGAGCAACTCATCAAGAAACATGGCAAGGACACAGGTATAATTCATATTGATAAATCTTGTTCAACTGTGATTCCTACAAATTAACCCCATTTGAATTCTGGTACTGAGCATATTAGAAATGAGAATGATCAAATGAAAATTTGGGTTGCTAAAGAACAGGGGAAAGGTAAGACGGTTAAGTCTAGCATTAGAGCTGATCAACAATAGGTTTATCAAGAGAATTTTCCTAGAATTTCTAGCAATTTTGATAAACAAGTTCTTAAAGCTAACACAATAATGTTAGGAGTGATCGTCCTCCAGTTAATCCTCCTAATCCCCCCAAAACTGATTCATTGGCTGCACTGGCCCGTTATACATGCAAACTTATGCTGATCGACTTAGTTATAATCAGGCCAAATGTGATGTTCCCATTACGTTGACAGCCCCTAAAATTACCACTATAAAAGGCCTTCTTGTTGTTTTGTATGTGAAAGACGAGGTGATGAGAGATTTAGCAGCAGCTTGCAAATATACTCTCAATGGGAAATTTAGCTACACCATGCCTAAAGTGGAACTTATTAGGAATAATTTCATATTGAAAACACAATTATCGAGTGGATTTAAAATTGCACATTTAAATTCTAGACATGTGTACATTGATCTTGATAATGAGCTTGATTACAATATGGTTTTGACTAAGAAAAGAATGAGTATAGCTAGACAGGTGATACGAATTCAAGTGTGGACTCCTAATTTTAAACCTGCTGAAGAAATTTCTATAGTCCCTATCTAGATCTCTCTGCCTAAACTACCTTGGCATTGTTATAATAAGGAGTTTCTTTCTGGCCTGCTTTCACCTATTGGTAAGGTTTTATACTTAGACTCTGCCTCTATTAAAAAGACTAGGGGTAGTCAAGCTAGGGTGAAGGTACAAGTTGATCTTACACAAAAGAGACCTCCTTATATTTGGATGGGTAATATAGGGGAGGATATCACTGATGGGAGATGGCAGAAAATAGGATATGATAATATTCCTGATTATTGTTTCTACTGTAAGCATTAAGGACATTTGGAAAGTGATTGTACCATAAGGCAAAAAGATCAGGATAAAAAGAAAAACGAAATGGAGATTGTGAGAAATAAGAATAATAAAGAGATGGACAAAAATCCACAACAACCAAACGGTCAAAAAGAAGGTGATCAGAAAGAGGGTACCAATCAGCAGCATAACCAACAAAGAGATCAGGAACAAATGCAGTATCAACAAGAGGATCACTGGCAAACACAAAGAAGGAAGAACAATAATCAAATACAGGCATCTAGAGGCAATACTACAGAAGCAGAACAGTCTACTAAACATGCATGTATAACTACTATTCCTACACAAAACACATATATTAATCTTGATGTGCAGGAGTCGTCACCTAGTTTGAAGTTCTGGACAAATACAAAGGCAACAAAAGTGATAGCAGACCTCAGACAGCAGCAACAAAGCAGTAGGGTCAAGATGAGTATAACAGGAAACGAGTAAATGTTGGAAAGGACAACACTAATAAGCAATTACAGGTGGATATAGTTTCTAAACAGGCAATAGAGATCAATACAGGAAAGGAAGTATCTATAGGGCAAGTTGGTACAGATATTGACTCAATGCTCTCATCCCCTAATCCCATTGATAATGTTTTTAATACTATTGTTGAGGTAGTTGTTGGAGGTTTGGATGGGAGGGAACATGAGACACATATTGACCTACAGGAAGGGGTGTCTAAAGGGGAAGGGGGGAAATAACTAATATTAGACATAAGGAACTGGAATTTGACCATGCTGATGACTCTAGAGCCCCTGCTACCCCTATCAATAATCAATAGAAAATTGTAACTCTACAGGTCACATATACAAGGCAACAACAGGGCAGATTTAATAACAAATCAGGGGACAGATTGAGTAAAAAGAAAAGTGAGGCTATAAAAACGAGATTGCAACAGAGTATTGGTAAAGATTCAACTGGTATAGATACAGGTAAACAGACTGAGGAACGTGATGATGAACAGGTTAATAAGGGTAACAAGGTTAAGATGCCTCCGGAAGATTATGGGGCACTTAACTCTGAGGATGAGATAGATCCTGATAATTAATCTATGGAAGTGTCTGATGAGGAGGCAGAACCCTCATCAGCCTATTACCAACATGTCTGACACCTTTAGCAGGCCCATGACTAGGTCCAAAGCAAAAGGTTATTAATGATTCAAGCCATTTGCTGGAATGTTGGAGTATCAATACCAAAGGATCTTTGGAAAGGCTTCAAATACTTAAGAAAATTCATCATTTATCTATTATTGCTATCCTGGAACCATTTGCAGATAATTCTCATATTGATATGGTAAGAGGTCAACTATAGATGGATCATGCAGTCAATAATCCTAGTGGGAAAATTTGGTTGTTTTGGTCTAATGAAGTTGCTGGTCATATTCTGGAAAAGCATGATCAGCAAATCACAATAACTTTTCAGCACACAGATATTTCTGAGATATTCATGATGTCCTTTATCTATGCTAAATGTAAGGAATATATGAGGAGACCTTTGAGGGACAGGCTAATGTTTTATGCTAATATGGAATCACCTTTATGTACAATTGGTGATTTCAATGTTACCACCTCTATAGAGGAGAAGCTTGAGGGAATACCTTACAATATGAATAAGAGCTTTGAATTTATTGGAGTGATAGAGGCATGTGGATTGACTGATTTAGGATAAACAGGGCATTCATTTACATGGTGCAATCAAAGGGATGCAGAAGCTAGAGTTTGGAAGAGATTAGATAGGTCTATGGTTAATGATAAAAGGTTAGAGGTTATGCCTCAAACTACTATTGAGAATCTATCTTCTGTTGGTTCTGATCATAGTCCTATGTTGATGGAAATGACTAGGGTTAATGAGAGTCATATCAAATATTTCAAGTTCTTACATTTTTGGGTTGACAATGTCACTTTTTTGAAAACGTACAACAATGCTAGGAAAAGGGAGTTACTGGCAATCCAATGTGGAGATTACATCAGAAAATGAAGAGAATCACATCCACACTTAGCAACTGGTCTAAACAAGAGTATGGATATATCTTTACTAAGGTAAAGGAGTTTGAGGAAACTATGAGGAAATTTGAAGAGGAACTTATGACAAACAACAATGAAGCTGTTCGACAGAAACTACATCAGATGAATGCAACCTACATTAGGTATTTGAAAATGGAAGAATGTATTCTTAAACAAAAGACACAATTACAATGGTTTAAGGATGGTGATGCCAATACCAAATACTTTCATGCTTTGATGAGAGGTAGAAGAAGGAGGTTATTTTTACATATAATTTGTACTGAAAATGAGGTGTAGATACAGGGTGAAGAACAAATAGCACAGGCAGCCTGTGATTATTATCAACAAATGTTTACTGGTCAGAATGATAGAATAGATGAAAGAATTCTTCAGCTTATTCCTACAGTAGTCACTTCTGAATATAATAAGATGATGCAAGCAATGCCTAATATAGAGGAACTCAGACAAGTTGTGTTTGCTATGAACCCAAAATAAGCAGCAGGTCCAGATGGTATAGGGGGTAAATTTTATCAAGATTGTTGGAGTATCATTAAAGAAGATTTGTTGGCTGCTGTACAATCTTTCTTTTGTGGTAATATTATGCCTAAGTTCATGCCTCATGCATGTTTGGTTTTGCTTCCAAAAACTGAACAACCTACAAAATTCACTACCTTCGACCTATCAGCCTTAGTAACTCTACGAATAAGATAATTTCCAAAATATTAAGCATGAGATTGGCTACTATTTTGCCCCTATTATTATCAGACAACCAGTCTGGATTTGTAAGAGGTAGAAGAATTATAGAAAGTATCATGCTTGCACAAGAGATTAATCATGGTATTAAAAAACCCAATACAAGAAATAATGTGGTTATCAAACTTTATATTAACAAGGCATATGATAGGGTGTCTTGGTCATTTACGTGTTTAGTTTTAAGGAGATTTTGTTTTGGGGAGGTATTTATTGATTTAGTTTTGAGAATAATGAGTAACAATTGGTATTCTATTATCATTAATGGTCACAGACATGGCTCCTTTCATTCCACTAGAGGACTTAAGCAAGGACACCCTCTATCCCTGCCCTATTTATTTTAGGAGAAGAGGTATTGACCAGGTTGCTTAATTCTCTACATCAGAATCCAAGTTATTAAGGCTTTTTAATGGAGCCTAAAGGACCTCAGATCAATCACTTGAGTTTTGCAGATGATGTTATTGTTTTTGCTTCCACTGACAGACAATCCTTAAGCTAAGTATGGACAATTTAGGGGAATATGAACCTACTATTGGCTAGCTTATTAATAAAGCAAAGAGTCATTTTATGGTTCTAGACAATATATCACAGGACATCATTCATACCATTCAAGCAATTACTACTTTTTCCCAGAAAAGTACTCCTATTACTTCCCTAGGATTCCATCTTTATATTGGTAGACAAAGGATCATTTATTATTCACATTTAGTTGAGAAGGTCTCCAAAAAGGTGTGTGGCTGGCAGGCAGGGTACTTAGTTTTGGGGGCAGAATTACTTTGATCAAACATGCCTTGCAATCTATACCTATACATACTATGACTGCAATTTCCCCCCCTAGCACTACTATTAAATACATTGAGGCCATTATTGTTGACTTTTACTAGGAAAGGGATTAGGATAAAAGGAAGTACCAGTGGACTTCTCTTGACACCATGAGCTTACCATATACAGAAGGAGGGGTAGGGATCAGAAAACTTTTAGACATTTGCACATCCTTACAATACAAACAATGGTGGAGTTTTAGTTCTAAAGTAACCTTATGGAATCAATTTCTTAAATCCAAATATTGTCAAAGAGCTCATCCAGTTGCAAAAAAGGTGGATACTGGACAGTCATTGATATGGAGATACATGATAAAAAACAAGATTAAAGTTGAAGAGCATATAGGCTGGAAAATCAACTCTGGCAGCTGCTCTTTTTGGTGGGATGACTGGCTAGGAGGGGGTGCTCTAGCTAAGTATACTACTGAGATATCAAATATTAACAATGCCACCATTGCACACTTTCTAGTAAATGGAAAATGGAATGAAAGGAAATTGAGACAACAAGTTCCTCCTCTCCTTATTCCATCTATTTTAAATACTAAATTTCAGCTTGTGGAGGGAGTTAAAGACAGTGCAATCTGGAAAATCACTGAAGCTGGAAAGTTCACTTGTAAATCAGCTTGGGAAATTTGCAGGAAGAAGAAGCTACTGCTGTCATTAATTCTCAAATTTGGCATAGACATATACCTTTCAAAATGTCTTTTCTCCTATGGAGAGCAATGAGACATAAATTGCCAACCAATGAAACATTAGCTAATTTTGGAGTGGAACTTGTGAAATGTTTTTGTTGTATTCAGCAGGGTTGGGATGAGGTGGAGCACATCTTCATTCAAGGACATTTTGCAAGCCATATCTGGAAGTTTTTTGCAGGCAGCATGGGACTCTAATTTGAGCAGACTTCATTATTTAGCCAATTAAATGTATTGGAGTGGTATTACAGGGAAGAATACAGCACACACGACAATCATTAAAACTCTTCCTATAGTAATTTACTGGAATCTCTGGAAAAATAGATGTTCAACCAAGTATGGAGGAAAAACATCCAGTATCCACAGAGTTAAATATTTGATTATTAAAGATATGCTTAAGTTTGTTTTTCCATATCTTCAATTGCCTGTTATATGGCCAGAAGTGGTGGCATGTATTGAAAAATACAAACCGGAGCTCAGAGTTACAGTAGTGATGTGGAAGACTTCTCCTTGTAATAGATACAAGTTGAATACGGATGATTGTGCATTACACAATCCGAGGAAAATTGGAGGAGGAGGCATTTTAAGAGATGATCAAGGGAGTATAGTCTATGTGTTTGTTGTACCTCTTGGTGAAGGGACTAACAATCAGGACGAGATTCAGGCTGCATGCTATGGCTTAAATTGGTGTATACAACATGGTTATACTAATATCATCTTAGAGGTTGATTCGAAATTATTAACTAAGTGGTTCTTGCAGATTGTTATTCCCCATTGGAGGATACACATGTATATACAGGAATTACAAATTCTTGCTAACCAATGTGTGTTTTTTTAGTGTGTGCATACTTACAGGGAGGCGAATAGTACAACTGAGCTCTTGGCCAAACATAGTCACCAACAAGATATTGTAAAAAATTACTACACACATCATCAATTATCCCATGCAGTAAAAGGGAGCTATCAATTGGAGAAACTGGGAGTACAAAATTACAGACGAAAGAAGTTGAAAAGAATCAAACAACCACCTTGAATATTAGAAGGGCCTTTACAAACAAGGCATTCACTATCATGGAGAAATGTTATACATATGTCCTTCAATTAATTCAAAAGACAACATCATTTCATATAAGCACGATTAGGGCATATAAAAATGTCTTAATTTGTTTCATCCAATAAAAGCTATACGGCTTCACTATGTCTTATTTAGGTATAGTCGTGTGTTTAGGCTTAGTTACTTAATTCTTGTAAGGGGAGAGTCTCCCTTATTTATGTATTATTAGTGACTTTGTATTAAGAGAGGAGTCCTCTCTAGGTGCTTAGTTTAATATTACACCTTCTTGTAAAGGGTGGGTTAACCTTAGTAGGTCGGTTGATTTTGACCCACCTTTAGGATTGGAGGTAAGGTATATGTCCCCCTCCTTGTATATTTTATTTTTTATAAATATGATAAGGCCTGGGGGGTGTTGCTCAGCCCCTGACCCCCTCAAGGGTCGTTCAAATTTTATTTATTTTTAAAAAAACCCATAAATCCTAAACACTAAACTATAAACCAAAAACCCTAAATCCTAAAACCTAAACTCTAAACCCTTAACCATACACTCTAAACCCTAAATACTAAACCCTAAACCCTAAACCCTAAACCATTAAACCTAAACCCTAACCCTAAACTCTAAACCCTAAGCCCTAAACCCTAAATCCAAAACCCTAAACTCTAAACTTTAACCCCTAACCCCAAATAGTTAAACCCCTAAACCCTAAACCCTAAATGTTAACCCTAAACCCTAAACCCTAAACCCTAAACCCTAAACCTTAACCTCTAAACCCTAAACCCTAAACCCTAAACCCTAACCTCTAAACCCTAAACTATAAACCCTAAATCCTAAACCCTAAACCTTAAACCCTAAATGCTAAACCCTAAACCCTAATCCCTAAACTCTACCCTAATTTCCAAAGAACTACACCCTAAACCTATCCGTAAACCATAAACTCTAAACCCTAAATCTTAAACCCTAAACCCTAAACCCTAAGCCCTAAACCCTAAACCCTAAACCCTAAATCCTAAACACTAAACCCTATCGCCTCCTCATTTTATGAATTTTTTCTTTCTCTAGAAGCTCTCAAGGAATTAGCTATTTCGGCTAATTTTTCCAAGATTTCAATCCATCGAAATGGCTGGGAAGTCACTGGCAGATCTGGTCAAGCCGCCGGATCTAGGAAATACGGTGTGCAATGAGAATATACCTGATCAACAATTTGAATTGTCCTCAGAATTAGCCTACAACTCCTCGCAGGTGAGGGAAGAGGCGATCCATACTGCGCCAGAATGAGAGTTGGGTAGGAATCGTAAAAACATCTCCACGACATCTTCGAGGTGGAATCCAGGTGAAAGGATCGGTGACGATGATTCTTCGTCCCAAGATATAGATAATAGCCAAAAATCTCAAGATTCCACCGCTCCAACTGCGAGAAACCCTCCGGCGGCGTCTGCAAAATTCGCAAGTGAATCATCCCATTTGCGCCCTCAAATGCGAAGTCCTTCAGAGGAAATTCGAGCTGAAATTCTTACTGGGGATTATTCCCCAGCTCTAGGAGAACATCATACAGAAAAATTGAGTGATTTTGATGGCAGAAATGACGGCAGAACTGTTTCAGGTGACTCCGCTGGAGCTCCGGTGACAAATTATGACCAAGATCAATGGGCTGTTACGAGCAGGGAGATTACTCAATAGCATTACTCTCAACAATAGCCTAATACTACGAATTATGCTAAGGAAGGTACTCTTGGGTTGAATCCAAGTTCTTCACAAAAAATTTTCCTTGTGCAGGTGATAGAACAGGTCCAAATTCAAGCTAAGGATAGATTGCAACAAAGTCATGTTGTAGTGACTAATTCAGTATCACAAAAGAAAAAGGGTGAGTCGACTAAGGCTGATCATCAAGGCAAGTTACAGGGCAATGTTGCAGGTAATCATCCTAATTCTAAATCCACTCTTTATGGTGATGATCCTGTCAATATTGGTCCTGTCAAAACTGCTCAATTGTATGCTAATATGCCCCATAGAAGTAATAAGGATAAAACTAAAGTTTGGGTACCTAAAGATGATAATTCTAGTAAAGAAAGGGAGGATCATGATGCTGGGTTGAAGTCTCATATTATTGATGATCAAAACAAATTGGCTTACCAATCTAATTTTCCTAGAATTTCAAGTAATTTTGAAAAAATAGTTCACAAGCCCAATCCCCGTCCTGGTCGTATTGATCAACAATCTTTGAATCCTTCTACATATGCACAAAAGGAGCAGGTGTCTGAACTTGGTCCTTATACGGTTGTTCAAACTTATGATGATAGGCTTAGGCATAATCAAGCCAAGTGTGACTGCATAACATCAGCATGGGAACAAAAAAGTTGGACAGAGGGAGGACAATAACACCAATAGACAAACACAGCAGAGGGATCAGGAACAGGGACAAAGCCAACAAGAAGAACAATGGAAAACACAAAAAAAGAGGAACACCAATCAACAACAAGTTATAATGGATCCGACCAAGCAGGCTGAACAACAATATAACACACAAACAGGTATAGTCTCTATCCCTAAACAAAATACTTATATTGATCTTGATGTAAATGAACCATTAGAAGTGTTAGATATACACACTAGAAGTAAGGTGGACATCAGGGTACAACTTGCATCCGAAACTTCTGGTAAAGGGAAGCATAACAATACATAATCAATAGCTTTGCCAGTGACTATCACAAAAAAAGGCCATGTTCAAAGCAAGGAAAGGACTAAATATGTTGATCCAGTTTTGACAGGTATTGACTCAATGCTCCCATCCCCTGAACCCCTTGATAATGTTGTTAATGTTATTGAGGAAGCTGTTGGAGGTATGGATGGGAGGGTACAAAAGACATATACTAATCTGCAAGAAGGGGTACCAAAAGGGAGGGGGGCTGCCTCATGCTATGCATGAGGATGAGGCTGACCATAGTAGTGACTATAGAGCCCCTGTTACCCCTATCGCAAGTCATAAAAATACAGGGCAACAAGGAGATATTGATACTGGTCAACATAAGGATAAGTTGAATAATAAATCAGGAGGAAAGTTGAGTAAAAAAAGAAGAGGCGCTATTAAAAAGACAAAGAATTTGGAGCAGGTTTCAGATAAGGATCACAAAATAGAACAAGGTGTCAACAAGGATAGACAAGGTAGGCCAATTCTAGATGATTATGGGGCTATGAATTCTGAAGATGAGATGGATTCGGATGATCAGTCCATTGAAGAATCAGGTGAAGAAGAAGAAGACAACAACAAATAGCCTCATCAAAATCTTTGTTTGACCTCTAGGGATAAATGGCCTGAGGAAATTCATGAAATAACAGCAAAACAAGGTTTATCCCCAACAGGTAGGAAACAAAGCAGACATACTCAACATACTACCACCAATACTTCTGCAACCTCTAGCAGGCCCATCACAAGGTCCAAATCCAAAGCTTTTTAATGATTAAGTTCCTCTGTTGGAATGCTAGGAGTATCAACACCTAAGGTTCTTTGGAAAGGCTTCAAACACTCAAGAGATTGCATCAATTATCTCTGATTGCAGTGCTTGAACCCTTTGCAGACAAGTCTCAAATCAACATGGTGAGAATTCAACTTCAAATGGATCATGCTATCAATAATCCTAATTGAAAGATTTGTTTGTTTTGGTCTAATGAAATCACTGGCCATATTCTTGAAAATCATGTGCAACATATCACAGGAATTTTTAAGCATCCGGATCTCATTGAGCAATTCATGATGTCCTATATTTATGCTAAATGTAAGGATTATATAAGGAGACCTCTGTGGGACAGGTTTCTGTCTTATGCTAGTATGGATGAACCTTGGTGTACAATGGGAGATTTCAATGTTATCACATCTCTAGAAGAGAAGCTTGGGGGAATGCCTTATAACATGAACAAGAGCTTTGAGTTTATTAGTGTGATAGAAGCATGTGGTGTGACTGATTTAGGTTACACAAGGCTTCCATTCACATGGTGTAATAAAAGGGATACACAAGCTAGAGTTTGGAAGAGATTGGATAGGTCCATGGTTAATGACAAATAGTTAGAGGTTATGCCTCAAACTACTATTGATCACTTATCTTCTGTTGGTTCTGATCACAGTCCTATGTTGATGGAATTGACTAGAATAAGTGAGAGTCATACAAAGTACTTCAAGTTTCTACTTTTTTGGGTTGACAATGATTCCTTTATGGAGACTGTGCAACAATGTTGGGATAAGGGGGTCAATGGTAATCCTATGTGGAAATTGCATCAGAAACTGAAAAGGTTGACATCTACACTTAGCAACTAGTCAAAAAAGGAGTATGGTGATATATATGTTAAAGTAAAGGAGTATGTGGAGACAATTAGGAAAGCAGAGGAAGATCTTCTTACTACTAATACTGAATTTTTCAGACAACAACTACATCTTATGAATGCGAGGTATATTAAATATTTAAAATTGGTAGAATCGGTTCTTAAACAGAAGGCTCAACTTCAATGGTTTAAGGAGGGTGATGTCAATACCAAATACTTCCATGCTTTGATGAGGGGTAGAAGAAGAAGATTGTTTTTACATAAAATATGTACTGGCAATGATGAGTGGATACGAGGTGATGAGCCAATTGCACAGGCTACTTGTGAATATTTTCAGAACATATTTACTGGTCAGCATAACAAAATAGAAGAAGGAATTTTTCAGCACATACCTACCTTAGTTACTCCTGAGCAGAATGAGATGTTACAGGCTATTCCTACATTGGAGGAGCTAAGGCAAGTAGTGTTTACTATGAACCCAAACTCAGCACTAGGTCCAGATGGTTTTGGGGGAAAATTCTATCAAGCTTGTTGGCACATTATTAAGGAAGATTTTTTGGCTGCTGTACAATCTTTCTTCTGTGGTCAAATTATGCCTAAATTCATGTCTCATGCTTGTTTGGTTTTACTTCCCAAAATTGAACAACTTACCAGATTCACTGATCTTAGGCCTATTATTCTTAGCAATTTCTCCAATAAAATCATATCCAAAGTCTTAAGTATGAGATTAGCTGTTGTTCTTCTTTTACTTGTGTCAGAAAATCAATCAGGGTTTGTAAGAGGGAGAAGTATAATAGAAAATATCATGTTTGCACAAGAAATCACTCATGGTATCAAAATACCCCAAGTAGGAGCAAATGTTGTTATTAAGTTGGATAGGACCAAGGCCTATGATAGGGTGTCTTGGGCATTTACTTGTTTGGTATTAAGGAAATTAGGATTTGGGGAAATATTTATTGATTTAATTTGGAGAATCATGAGTAATAATTGGTACTCCATCATTATTAATGGTCATAGACATGCTTTTTTTCAATCCACTAGAGGTCTTAAACAGGTGACCCTCTCTCTCCAGGCCTATTTATTTTAGGAGAAGAGGTGCTTTCAAGAATGCTTAATCATCTTTATCAGATTCCCCTTTATAAAGGTTTTAATATGGAGCCTAAAGGTCCTCAGATTAATCATTTGAGTTTTGCGGATGAAGTGATTATTTTTACCTGCTCTGATAGTTATTCTATGAAACTTATTATGGATACTTTGGGGGAATATGAATATGCATCTGATCAGCTCATCAACAGAGAGAAGAGTCATTTTATGGTTCCTGACACTACACCTATTGATCTCTGCAATACCATCAAAAAGGCCACGGGTTTTTATCTCAAAAGGCAAGTCCTATTACTTATTTAGGTTATCCTCTTTATATTGGTTGACAGAGGATCATATACTACTCTCATTTAGTGGAGAAAGTGTCCAAAAAGATTTGTGGCTAGCACACAAGAATTCTCAGTTTTGGAGGCAGAACTACTTTGATTAAGCATGCATTGCAGTCCATTCCTATTCATACAATGATTGCCATCTCTCCTCCAAATACTATTATCAAATACATTGACTCTATCATTGAAAATTTCTTTTGGGGGAGAGATCATGATAAGTTCAAGTATCATTGGGCTTCTATTGAGACCATGAGTTTGCCCTATACTGAAGGAGGGGTGGGTCTAAGGAAGTTGTCTGATATATGCACTTCTCTTCGATTTAAGCAATGGTGGGTCTTTAGATCTACTTCTTCTTTATGAACTCAATTCCTTAAATCAAAATATTGTCAGAGGGCCAATCCAGTTGCTAAATAGATGGCTACTGGGGAATCATTGGTGTGGAGGTACATGATGAAGAATAAAGAAAAAGTTTAAGAACATATCACCTGGAATCTCAATTCTGGTAGCTGCTGCTTTTGGTGGGATGATTGGTTAGGGGGGTGCTCTAGCTAAACGTACCAGTCATATTTCAAGCGTCAACAATGATACAGTTGCTCAATTCTTGGTTGATGGTAAATGGAATGAAAGAAAACTAAGGCAGGAGGTTCCACCTTTGCTCATCCCTCAAATATTGTGTACTAATTTTCAGTATCAACATGGAGTTCTTGATATAGCAATTTGAAGGGCAACAGAAAATGGAAAATTCACCAGTGCTTCAGCCTGGGAAATATGCAGGCACAAGAACACTATTTTAGGGATTAACTCTCATATTTGGTGTAAACATATTCCTTTCAAAATGTCATTACTCCTTTGGAGGGCATTGCGAAATAAATTACCAACAAATGAGAAAATACGGACCTTTGGGTGGAACCTGTGAAATGTTTTTGTTGTTATCAGCAAGGTTGGGATGAAGTGGACCATATATTCAGTCAAGGACATTTTGCACCTCATATCTGGAAATATTTCTCAAATATGCTTGGTATTATTGTACAACAGACATCACTGGTTAGTTACCTATTAAATTGGGGTGACATTCAAGCTAAAAATGAAGCTCACAAGAATGTTATTCAGACTATTCCTATTGTTATATGCTGGAACTTATGGAAGAATAGGTTTACAGCTAAGTATGGGGGTAAGATTTCTAGTATCAGTAGGGTGGAATACGTGATTATTAAAGACATGTTTCAGCTTCTCAGGTCTGTATTTCCTTATATTCAGTGGACAATTAAATGGACAGAAGTTGTGGACATGTTAGAACGTGGTAAACATGAGGTTAGAGTCCTTTCAGTAAGTTGGAAAACTCCACCTGCTTCTATATATAAACTTAATATGGATGGTAGTACCTTGCATAATCCAGGGAAGATTGGAGGAGGGGGTATTCTGAAGGATTCTAATGGGACTATTGTTTATGCATTTGCTATACCTTTGGGTGAAGGGACCAATAATCAGGCAGAAGTATAGGCTGCCCGTTACGGTCTTCATTGGTGCATTCAACATGGGTATAAAAACATCATTTTAGAAGTGGATTCTGAACTACTAACTAAATGGTTTTTGCATATTTTTTATCCTCCTTGGAGGCTTTTCAGGTTTGTGTAGGAACTCCAAGGATTAGCTAAGCAATGTGAATATATTCAATGTGATCATACATACAGAGAGGCCAACAGTACAACAGACTTGTTGTCTAAACAGAGTCATAAAAAAGATATTTTACAGCATTTTTACACTCCCAACTAACTACCACCAGCAGTTAGAGGAAGCTATATTCTGGAGAAAATAGGAATGCAAAGCTTCAGAAAGAAAAAATTGAGTAGGATTAAAATTCCTCCTTGACTATTATTCTTTCAATACACCTCCTTGATTTTCTATTTCTCTTTGTCATCTTAACTATTTATTTAGTTTGGTTGTTTGATTAGGAATAGGAGCTCCTGGTGGTGGTAGAAATTCTCCAGAGGCATACATTATAACAGGAAGCATGCTCAGCTTTTTCAATCAATAGTCCATACATCTAATGTGCAATGATAAAATTAGTACAACATGAGGGAGTTATTGTAGTTAGGAAGCTCGTACAGAGGAAAGTTATACATCTTGTTTCAAGTTGGACTTCGAGCCAATAGTAAAGCAAATGTAAACGTTAAAAAATAGTTACAAACTTGCGAGAATCATACTAATTTACTCATGATGTACCAAATGCTTTGAGAAGGACTCATTCATTCCTTGCCAAGACGATTCATGAGATACAACTATTCAAATTCACTATGTCTTTAGGTATACTAGTTTGATTAGTTATAATTTCTAATTTTCTTGTAAGGGGAGAGTCTTCCTTATTTATGTATTATTAGAAACTTTGTATTAAGAGAGGAGTCCTCTCTAGGTGCTTAGTTTAATATTACATCTTATTGTATTGGGTTGAGTCAACTAACCTTAGTAGGTAGGTTGATTCATACCAACCTTAGGATTGGAGGTAAGGTTCATGTCCCCCTCCTTGTATATTTTTTAATTGATATATGATAAGGCCTGGGGGTGTTGCTCAGCCCTTGACCCCATCAAGGGTCGTTCAAATTAAAAAAAACACTAAACCCTAAACCCTAAATCCTAAACCCTAAACCCTAAACCCTAAACCCTAAATCCCCTTAACTATAAACCCAAAACCCTAAACCAATAATACTAAACCCTAAACCCTAAACCCTAAAGCCTAACCCTAAACCCTAAACTCTAACCCCCTAACCCTAAACTCCTAAACCCAAACCCCAAAACCCTAAACCCAATAACCAAAATCATAAATCCAAAACCTATATCTGGAGGTTTTTTGCAGGTAGCATGGGACTCAATTTTCAGCAAACTTCACTGCTTAATCAGCTATTGAGCTGGAATGATATTACAGGGAAGAATGTAGCAAATACGACAATCATAAAGACTCTTCCTATAGTTACATGCTGGAATTTATGGAAAAATAGATGTTCAGCCAAATATGGAGGAAAAGCATCGAGTATCCTCAAAGTTAAATATTTGATTCTCAAAGACATGCTTTTACTTTTTCAGTCTGCTTTTCCTTGCCTTCAGTTACCTGGGAGCTGGCCAGAAGTGGTGGACTGCATTGCAAAATGCAATCAGGATATAAGAATTACTTTAGTTATGTGGAAGACCCCTCTTGTTAATAAATATAAGCTGAACACAGATGGGAGTGCTTTACACAATTTTGGGAAAATAGGAGGAGGAGGCATTCTTAGAGATGATCAAGGCGTTATCATATATGCCTTTGTTGTACCTTTTGGTGAAGGAACTAATAATCAAGCTAAAGTGCAGGCTGCATGTTATGGATTAAATTGGTGCATACAACATGGTTATAACAATATCTTGTTAGAAGTTGATTCTGAATTATTAACTAAGTGGCTATTACAGGTTTCTATTCCTTGGAGAATGCGCAGGTTTATACAGGAATTACAAATTCTTGCTAACCAATGTGTTTATTTTCAGTGTTTGCATATCTACAAGGAGGCCAATAGTACTGCAGATCTGCTGGCCAAACATAGTCACCAACACGATATTGAACAACATTACTACACTCCTCATCAATTACCTCAGGCAGTTAAAGGGAGTTATCTTATGGAGAAGATGGGAGTTCACAATTTCAGACGCAAGAAGCTAAAAAGGATAAAGCAACCCCCTTGATTAACGACAATTAGTTTCAACAGACAAGTATCAAATATCAAATATAGGCAATGCTATTTATAATGAAGGACTTAACATTTCGATTAAGTCATCATTTGATACTAACAGTACTCTAGTTGTCTCGTGTGATACTTTATTCTGATCTAATATATCTTACCAAGGTATATTAGTTTTGTTAGGCGTAGCTTCAATTTCTTGTAAGGGGAGAGTCTCCCTCAGTTATGTATTATTAGAACTTTGTATTAAGAGAGGAATCCTCTCTAGGTGCTTAGTTTAATTTACATCTTATTGTATTGGGTAGAGTAGACTAACCTTAGTAGGTAGGTTTACCCTTACCCACCACAGGAATGGAGGTAAGGTATTTGCCCCCCTCCTTGTATATTTGATTTTTATATATGATAAGGCCTGGGGTGTTGCTCAGCCACCCAAAACCTTAACCATAAACCTTAAACCCAAACCTGAAGCTCTAAATCCTAAACCCTAAATCCTGAACTCTAAATCCTAAACCCTAAATGCTAAACCCTACAACCTAATTCCTAAACTCTAATCCCTAAACCTTAACCCTAAACCCAAAACCCTAAAGCCTAAACCCTAAAATCTAATCCCTAAACCCTAAACCCTAAACACTAAACCCTAAACCCTAACCCTTAAACCCTAACCTCTAAACACTAAACCCCTAAAACCAAACCCCTAAAACCTAAAACCTAAACCGTAAATCCTAAACCTTCAATCCTTAACTCTAAAACCTAAATCATAAACCCTAAACCTTAAACCCTATACCCTAAATTCTAAACCCTAAACCCTTAACCATAAAAACCTAAACCCTAACCCTAAACCCTAAATCCAAAATCCAAAATCCTAAACCATAAACCATAAACCCTACGCCTTAAATCCTAAACCTAAACCCTAAATCCCAAACCCTAAACCCTAATTCGTAACCCCTAAATCCTAAACTGTAAACCATAAACCCTAACACCTAAACCCAAAACCCATAAACCCTAAATCTAAAACCCTAAACCCGAAACCATAAAACCTAAACCATTACCCAAAACCCTAAATCCTAAATTGTAAACCCATATATCCTAAACCCTAACCCCTAACCCCTAAACCCATAAACCCAAACCCCTAAACCCTACACCCTAATCCCTAAACTCTAAACCCAAAACCCTAAGCTCTAAACCCTAAACCATAAACCCTAATCCCTAAACCCTAAACCCTAGCTCTAAACCATTAATCTTAAACCCTATGTAACGACCCAAGAGCACCCCCTAGTCATTACCGGCGTATTCGACCTCGAAGAGGTCTTATACAAGCCCTTAGCATTCATCATAACATGTATCATAGAATAAAATCACGGAAAATTTAAAACTTTTACTTTGGAAGTTCAACTTCATTTCATATATGAAAAATAGAATCTAACTCGTCACAATGCACCATCTAAACATAGAAGTATCGAAAAGGGGACTTAGCCCTTACATCAATAAGAAGTCTTGAAAATAGGAAGTACAACAATGTCTTTCAACATAAGCAAAGAACTAAACATAGAAGCTAGATCATAGGGTCTTGTCCTCGGACTTGAGGACTCACCAACTTGGGGAAGCAACTCCAAGTGTCTTGAGAAGTAAGCTTGAATCCTCAATGGCCCGAACCTAAATATTTGGGAAAAGGGAGAAAATATGGGTTAGTACAACACACGTACTAAGTATGGCTACTATGCATAAAAACCATTGAAACATGCATAAAAGGATATTTTATTCAAAACATGCTTTTTGCCAAGTAAATCCAATATGCACAAAAAATAAGTATCATAGTCCAAACCAACATAATAACATCCCAACATGTAGACAACCCAAGAAATACTAGGGCAATGCAAATAATAGAACCCCATAACCCAATTCAAAGCCGAGTATCACATTAACCAACCTACTTTATGCATACATTCATAAGATCATATTTCATCATAACTTACCACATTCATAATGATCATACATAACATAGCTTCAACATACATAAGTCATAATAATCATAATCATAAGAGAACACTACTACAACCATATCTTAGGATCCCACAAGTGC
>JAJOOF010013611.1:0-32489 GCA_029582545.1 Solanum lignicaule
ATTCGCTAGTTTAGTTTACGTATTTTGCATGTCAATTATATATAACTAGTGATATATACCACGCTTTGCATGATGATTGAATGAAGCCACATGTATATGTGGGTACACACATCGATATGTATTTTAGTTGTTCTCAAAATGATGGATTAAATCATTTTCAACCAGTTGACCCACAAACTTCAATTGTTATTGGGATTATAATGGAAAACATATAATTTAAATATTGCACGTAGATCATTAGAGAAACACAAATTAAGCTAAATTGAAAATATTTTTGTTTCAATTTTGAAAACATATGTGATTTATAAAATAAAATTAATAATTACCAAAAGATGCACGTATAATGCATATAAGATTCCCGTGTAGCACATGATTCTAGTTTTGCTGAATATGCTTGCACTCTTTACTAAAGATTGACTTTATAAGCTATCAGTTAATTCCATTCAACGTATATATGATATTTTAAAAAGAAAATACTACATAATTAACAAGAGATACACGTAAAATGCACAGAAAGCGAACAAGATACACGTTACACATAATTGATGGTAATAGGTAAGATAAATACTCGATGAGATTGAGATCGAAAAAACTGTTCAGTTAAATATTGATGAATTCAGAAAATTAATAAGAAAGTAGCAAATTGTATGACTCTCAAATTTATATAATATCCTAAATGACTTGAGAAAATATATAAGAAAGACTATTCACCCAAAAATAATTGCTGCTGAAGAGTTAGCGGTAATGGAAGTCCTTAAGATTGTGTCCAAATGCAATACATCAGACACAAAATAATCAGTTGTACGGATCTCATCCATGTAATTTAAGGTATAACCACTTTGCTTTGTCCTTGTGCACTTGTTGAATTGCCAATGTCATAAAAGTTCAACTTAACCTGCAAGAACATAATAATGATGTTAGAAAATTCTAAAAAAATTACTTTTCTATATTATAATTTATACAAGAAACTAAAAAAATAACAAGAGAATGATTTTCATTTTACCCCAAGTCCACTTGTTCGAGAACAATTGTTGCATGAATTACTCCTCGAGACCTCACTCCGAGTATTTATCAATATATTGTATTCTCTTGGTAGCGATCCCACTTTTACTTTTGTATAATATATGCTAAAATTACAAAAAGCATAAAAAAAAAGTCGGTGAAATACAATAGTCAACATTGGTTGTAAAGCATTAAAAAAGAAAAAATAATAATAACAATAATTCGCTAGTTTAGTTTACGTATTTTGCATGTCAATTATATATAACTAGTGATATATACCACGCTTTGCATGATGATTGAATGAAGCCACATGTATATGTGGGTACACACATCGATATGTATTTTAGTTGTTCTCAAAATGATGGATTAAATCATTTTCAACCAGTTGACCCACAAACTTCAATTGTTATTGGGATTATAATGGAAAACATATAATTTAAATATTGCACGTAGATCATAAGAGAAAGACAAATTAAGCTAAATTGAAAATATTTTTGTTTCAATTTTGAAAACATATGTGATTTTAAAATAAAATTAATTAATACCAAAAGATACACGTATAATGCACATGAGATGCACGTGTAACACATGATACTAGTTTTGCTGAATATGCTTGCACTCTTTACTAAAGATTGACTTTATAAGTTAGCAATTAATTCCATTCAACGTATATATGATATTTTAAAAAGAAAATACTACATAATTAACAAGAGATACATGTAAAATGCACAGAAAGCGCACAAGATACACGTGTTACACATAATTGATGGTAATAGGTAAGATAAATATTCAATGAGATTGAGATCGAAAAAACTGTTCAGTGAAATATTGATGAGTTCAGAAAATTAATAAGAAAGTAGCAAGTTGTATGACTCTCAAATTTATATAATATCCTAAATGAATTGAGAAAATATATAAGAAAGACTATTCACCCAAAAATAATTGGTGCTGAAGAGTTAGCGGTAATGGAAGTCCTTAAGATTGTATCCAAATGCAATACATCAGACACAAAATAATCAGTTGTACGGCTCTCATCCATGTAATTTAAGGTATAACCACATTGCTTTGTCCTTGTGCACTTGTTGAATTGCCAATGTCATAAAAGTTCAGCTTAACCTGCAAGAACATAATAATGATGTTAGAAAATTCTAAAAAATTACTTTTCTATATTATAATTTATACAAGAAACTAAAAAAATAACAAGAGAATGATTTTCATTTTACCCCAAGTCCACTTGTTCAAGAACAATTGTTGCATGAATTACTCCACGAGACCTCACTCCGAGTATTTATCAATAGATTGAATTCTCTTGGTAGCGATCCCACTTTTACTTTTGTATAATATATGCTAAAATTACAAAAAGCATAAAAAAAGGTCAGTGAAATACAACAATCTACATTGGTTGTAAAGCATTAAAAAAAGAAAAAAGTAATAATAACAATCACTCCCTAGTTTAGTTTACGTATTTTGCATGTCAATTATATATAACTAGTGATATATACCACGCTTTGCATGATGATTGAATGAAGCTACATATATTCACACATCGATACATAAATATGACTTAAGTGGGTACAATTTTTATTTTAGTTATTCTCAAAATGATGGATTAAATCATTTTCAACCAGTTGACCCACAAACTTCAATTGTTATTGGGATTATAATGGAAAACATAAAATTTAAATATTACACGTAGATCATTAGAGAAGCACAAATTAAGCTAAATTGAAAATATTTTTGTTTCAATTTTGAAAACATATGTGATTTTTAAAATAAAATTAATAATTACCAAACGATGCACGTATAATGCACATGAGATACATGTGCAACATATGATACTAGTTTTGCTGAATATGCTTGCACTCTTTACTAAAGTTTGACTTTATAAGCTATCAATTAATTCCATTCAACGTATATACGATATTTTAAAAAGAAATACTACATAATTAACAAGAGATACACGTAAAATGCACAAAAAGCGCACAAGATACATGTGTTACACATAATCGATGGTAATAGGTAAGATAAATACTCGATGAGATTGAGATCGAAAAAACTGTTCGGTGAAATATTGATGACTTGAGAAAATTAATAAGAAAGTAGCAATAAAAAGAACAACAACAACAACAATAACAATAACAATAACAATAACAATAACAATAGCAATAACAATAACAATAACAATAACAATAACAATAACAATAACAATAACAATAACAACAACAACAACAACAATAACAACAACAACAACAACAATAACAACAACAACAACAACAACAACAACAACAACAACAATAATAATACTAATAATAATAATAATAATAATAATAATAATAATAATAATACTAGTAATAATAATAATAACAATAACAATAACAACAAGAATAATAATAATAATCATAATAATAATAATAATAAAGACTGGCGGTAATCCCAATTTATAGAATCTCTGAAGATTGGCAGTAATCCGCGCGGTCAACTTCAATCTAGCTTGTTAGCATCCAAATTCAAGGAATAAATCCGAATTGAAATATATACAAATTTAATATAGTTTTATGATTGTATGGAAGGATCCATCCTTTTACCCAAGCAAAGGGTCTGTCAAGATTTAATACATATATTTATTTAGACCATGTGTCTAGCAGTTCTAGCCGGGTATTGGCGTCCTTTTTAACTCTTTAATAGGCTTAGAACCACAGCTGGCTAGACGGAGTCATAAAGACAAAGCCAATAAAAATAATACCGAATCTGACTGCACCACCATTTCGGAACCAAATCAAGAATCATATATAAATTTATTTATATTTTGATAGAGTCTAGATCTTTAATGGTAGATATTAAAGAGAAGTTAGTTATCCGACATAGATATGAATCTTTAGCCGGACATAGTCACGGCTCAGATCGGAGAAATTATAAAATATTGAAATAAAATATAATACCGTATAACGATGGCCGACACCAAAGCCTATGAGCAAACTTAACAAATTTTATTTACTTCCGGTCAGTATCCGAGAACTCAAAGCTTTACAGCTGGGAGAGAAAAGTAGAGAGAGAAGGGTTTCTAAACTGCTCCCTAATGAAATGAAATGAAAAACAAACTTATTTATGGAAAAATAAAAAACATTTAGAATCTTTGTATAGTAATGTTGGGTCCCATCTGCCCCCTAAACAGTGTATCTACTGTTGATAATGGGTGGCTTTTTACTGTAGAGATGTCTTTACAGTTTGTCTTTTTCCTTTAATTTTCGGAGGATATCCTCCACCTTTCTCAAAGTATCTTCTGTAGTTGCTTCAAGAGGTTGAGCTTCTTGGATATTATTGATAGCGTCTTCGCTTGTTTCACTTCTCATAGAAGTGTTTGATTTCTCATATTTAGTGAAGTTGAGAAGCAGACTCCTCTTGACTTCCTCCAAGTAGTTGTTGATCATTGCTTCTTTATCTTCATCTTGAACAGAGATTTTTCTGGCAATATGCCTGATCGAGCTATCATCAATTATTCCCTTTTAGGGAGTAATACCATATTCTTGGATCCTTTTTGAAATATGATCCATCAGTTCTTGCCCATATAACATTTTTGTTTTGGGATCCCTTTTCATTAATTTATCCCAAGAATTATTATAAAAAGTCATGTATAAGAAGGGAATTTGTTCCTCAGTGAATCCCACTTTTGGGGTCCATTTGTGAATCCAAGGGACCGAGAATTCTATGAAGAAATAAATTTGATCTATTTTGTCCAGATAACAAATATGATATGTGTTGTATAAATCATTAAGGTCTGGAGAAACTTTAACCCATTCTTTATATAATTTGAGAAATGGATCAGGTAATATTTTTATAGTTGGGTCATGGTATGACCACCAATTTAAAAATCAATTAGGAATTGATCCTGCAAATATCTTTCCACATACCTTTATAAACCATGTATGTTTGTGTCTCTCATTATTATAATAGAGGACTTTATCAAAGGCCTGAATGTAGTCCCAGTATGTGAAACTCATGGCGATTTTATTTAGGCTGATTTGCCTTTCTTTCATGGTGGAGATACCCCAATCTTCAACATATATAATCTGTTTAATTATCATTTTTGAGAAGTTATAAGCATTCTCACTGGTATTGTAGCCTGAAAAATGTTGGAATTCAACACTACCAGTACTTATTAGAATGGTTTCGTAATACGATCGAGTTTTGTATGACTCACTCGAAAAATATAAACCATTGATTGGTATCTCCGAAATATCTTCCAGGGTTCTTCTTTTCTCTAACTCTAAGAGTTTTCTAAAAGAAATATCATTTCTTTTTTCAATACCTTTTCATAAGACTTGATATCATCATTGTCTTCTTTGGCTATTGATGCAAAAGTATCATTTTGCTTTTGTGACAAATAAGCTTGCAGATGTGCGTATAACGGACTGTCTTTTGGGATATCTTCCAGATGTACTGAAGAAGAAGCCTCACTTCGAGAGATTTTGGAGTTTATCAAACTCATTCTTCCTCTTTGTATAATTGGGGAGCTGGAAAAGGATCCGTATGATGATCCTGGGGATGATCTTCCCATTCATCTTGTATGATTTCCCCTATCTCTGCCCTTGATTACCCAAGGAGGGTCCATCCTACAAACGTAACACTTTGCTTTATTCGGATGTATCATAATAGTCATTGTAAAAATTATCCTCATCGATATCAATAATTTCTTCATAATCATGTATAGAGAAATCTTCTCTAATAATATCATCGATAATTTCATATAAAATTAATTCCTGCAAATCTTTATTAAGAGGAATTATTTTTAAAATAGTAACTCAAGTATAAAAACTCATTATGAATTTAAATATTCTCTGGATAGCAAATCCACAAGAGAGTTATCACTTCTCTTTTTATATTGGATCTCAAAATCAAAAGGAGCTAACTGGGCCTGCCACCTAGCAAATATTAATTTTGATGCATCATAATTAAAATCTTTGTTAAACATATACTCAACGGATTGAGCATCCATTTTTATCAAAAACTTTTATTATATAAATCATCCTGAAATTTTAACATGCATTTAACGATGGTTAAGATTTAACGATAGAAATCGAACATCAGTTTGGAATAAACTCATTTTTTATTTAGAAATGACCAAACCATTTTGTATAAAAAATTTCTTAAAGATGTCTAGATGCTTAATATGCATTTCAAACGTTTTTGAGAATATCAAAATATCATCAATATAAACAATGATAAAATCTAAATATGGGTTGAAAATATCATTCATGATTTTCTGAAATTTAGATGAAGCATTTTTCAAACCGAATGGCATAACATTCCATTCATATTGTCCAAATAGGACATTAAAAGATGTTCTATAAGCATGCTCTTTAAATATTTGGATCTGCCAATATCCTGATTTTAAATCAAATTTTGAAAATAGATCGGCACCATATAATCTAGACAATAAATCTCTTTTGCTTGGAATAGGATACCTAATCCATTTTAAATATTTATTTAAAGGTTTATAATTGATAGCCAATCTAGGGACACCTCGTTCTCTTTCAGCAACATTGTTAACATAAAATGCAGTACAAGACCAAGGTGATTTTGAAGGTTTTATCAAACCCTTTTGTAACAAATTATCAATTTCCCTTTTGAAGAATTCTACCAATTCGGTGTTCATCTGACAAGGACGAGATTTAGTAGGAATATCATTCTCAGAGAAATCATCTTTGTATGGAAGAGTAACAATATACTTTTTTCGATTCCAAAAAAGCACTGGATGATCAACACAAATATCAATAGCAATTTGTTCAGAAATTAATTTAATTTTTTCTTGTACTTTGGTAGATTTCAAAGTATCAAATATATTTATACTAAACAATTCTAGTTGCAAATAATCAACATGCTTTTGTTTCATATTAATCAAAGTATTAATATCACGAGAAATAGGGTCAATGATAAAAGTATAACTAATATCTCTGTCTTCATAAGTAGCAGAAAAACCTTTAGCATTTATAAAAGGGGTTCCAAGTATAATTGGAGGGTATAACTGATTTTTAACCAAGAAAAAGAAATGCGGAATGCAAACTTTATTTTGACAAATGCGAGTATTAGGTAATGTATACTTTATATCTAAAGCATATCCAGAAGCAAATTTAACCATATGAGTTGTTTTTAAAAAAATATTTAGTATGTACAAGACCTTCTTGAATACAACTAACATTGGCTCCACTATCAATCACAGCGATATCAATTATTGAAAAACTATTATCAATCAATATGGTGCATTTAACATATCATTTATGAGCAGTAACAAGTTGCATCATTCCTAAAAACATACCTTGCCTAGGATCAAGTTTAAAAGGTTTTGCAAGAGTATTTTCTTCAACAATGTTTTTACCCTTGTTATTAACAGTTTCTATCTGAGTAAGTTGATGATCACAAATCATTTGATTTTGTTTAAAAGATTTAATCTCATTTTTCAAATTTTCAATTTCATTTTTCAAATCATCAAAAGAAGAATCTCTTGTGTGAGTAGTTTGTTTATTAAGTCTGTCATTAATTTCAGACAAAGAATAAGGTGCAGAATATTTGAATTCAAAATCATTCTTTTGTTTTTCTGAATTTTTTGAAAAACTTAAACTAACATTACTATTAGCCGCTAAATGAATAATTTTTTCACGAAGATCATTATCAGTAACTTCCTTTAAAAGTTCTATCACATTATCAGATGTAATAGTATTGATATTCAAATCTTCAAAATGAGATTGCAATTTATAAAATTCATCATTTTCACAAGAACAAATATCACCATGACAAGTATTGCAAGTATTAACATGCTGATTACTATCAGAAAAATCAAGCAAACCAATCTCTTCTTCAGAACCTGAATCGAAATCGTAATTAGACTCAGAACCAGAGGTGTATAAGAAACTATAAACCTTATCATGAACTTAGCTTCTTCATCAAGTTCTAGGGATTTCAACTTTTCAAGCTTATAATTCGGTGCTATATGACCGAAATTTCCACAATAGCACTTGATTTTGGCGAGATCTCGCTTGGACCTATTCTTGGTAAATTTATTAGACTTACGAAAATTTTTTCTAGCGTCGCGCTCTTCCTTAGATCTATATCTAGATCTCTTTTTCCTATAAGGTTTATCAGGATTGGGGTATATAAAATCTCTATGTTTCTTCTTTTTGCTATTAGCAGAAGTATCAGGTAAACCGAACTAGGTACAAAAGTCTCCTAGCTGAGATCTTTCTTTAAGCTTATCCATCTTAAGTTGTATAGATAACTTCAATTCATTGCGAAAATTTATACCTTCTTGAGTGCAAGCTCCTATCAGCTTACCATAAGTATAATTTTTATAAGGAATTTCACCATGATCATTCCTCAAAGTTTTTCTAACTCTTTCAGCAAATAAAGGGGGAAGACCATCTATAAACTTAGCTTTCCAATGCTCATAACTGTTTTCGGGTGATTCCATCACCTTACTCATATAAGTATCTTTATATCATCTAAATTCTCCTAAGGTTCTACAGCGTAGACCATTTAACAAGGTACGAACAACCTCATACTGATTGGTAAATCTACCATTGAAATGTTTTAAAATGGTTAAGACCAAGGTATAAACAACGTCTTCTCTATTTTTCACTAGAGCCATGCCCAAGTTATCAACACCTTCACTATCAGAAGTAGCATTTATCACAACAGCTTTTTGCTCAATGCTCATATAATAATCCCACCAAGCTCTGAGTTGGCCAGTAAAATCTGCAATAATCATTTTGCAAATATTTCTATATGTGTTTTTAACACTTTTACATTGCATACATAAGCATTCTATGAACAAAAATACTTAACTGTCTATCAGTCAAACCATCAAGATTCCATTCATAAATTTTAGACCCACTATAAGATGTATTAGTCTGATTCCAGTCTTGTTCCTCTATAAGCACATCTTGAGGAGTTGGTCTGGAATAATAATAGGTTTGCATGCTTGGTTTATGAGAAAACTTTGTATTACTATTCTTCTTGGGATAACCGCGAAGTTTATTAATTTCTAAAGAAACATGATTTTAAAATCAAAAGTTTTTTCCATTTCATCTGTAAAATTGTCTGATAAATCAATAAGCTTTGCACCAAATTCAGACAGTTTTTTATCAAGAAGTTCTTCTAAATCATATAATGATTTAAATTTAAAATTTCGAATCTCAGATGGCCTCTGCACATGAGTAGAAATAATCTGAGCTTCTGAATTACCTTTAGAAGTAGAAGCCGTGTCAGAAGTCTTTAAATCATTTTTTATTTGAATTATCAAAGCAGTTAATTCATCCAATTTTTTATCAAAAGAACTAATATGTTCACTCAAAACTTTAACATAAAGTCCCAAGTAATTATTTTGAGAAATTAAATTATTTATTTCATTAATGCTAACTGCCGCAACATCTTCTTCAACAAATTTTTGAAAGGCAGTAAAGGTGATACCATTATTATTTGGTAAAATAAAAGATGACTGAGGTGGATAAACAACCTTAATAATATTACCAGCTCCATATTTATAAGATCGTTCAAGAATGTTGATGAATAAATGTAAATAAGTGGTTATAATCCAGGGTACAAAATACATAATTTGATTATGTAAAACACAAGTTTCATAAAACTCTTGAGAAATATTATTTAAATCATTAGCACTATAAGTGTCAAAAAACCATGTTTTAAACTGGTTCCATTTATCACTCGAAAATTCATTCTGAATGTACTTTCTTGCCAGTGAACCTGGACTAAAATTTATTTGGTGTACATTCATCATTAAGTTTTATTAGGATCAAAATTCATTTCGGATACAGAAGAAATATCCTTATCAGAAATATCAGAACAATTATCATTAGCTTGAACAATATTCAAACGAGGATCAATTTTTATTTTATTTTGATCAGTAGATATAATAGAAGGTATGGTATGTAAAAAAATAAAATAAATAAAAATAAAATAATAATAATAATAATAATAATAAGATTATTTTTTAGCCTGTCATATAAAATAACAGTATCCTTGGCTAAATCCTTTATAAAAGGAGCAACATAGTTGAGACTTCCAAGAAATCTCTGTAACTGAGTTTTATTAGTCATAATATCAAGGAACTTGGATGCAAATTCAATACTTCTATTAATAGGACTAATATTACCCCTTTCAATATTATGACCCAAAAATCTAACATTTGTTTCAAACAAAACCATTTTGGGGCTGGATATTACCAAGCCGTTTTGAATTAAACATGAATTTAGCTGCTTGGCAATCAGTTTTTATCAAAAACTTCAGATTGTAAAGATCACCTTGGAACTTTAAAACACTTTTGACTATTGCCAAAATCTCTTTAGCTATAGTGGCATAAATTTTTTGAGTGTCGTTCCATTTGTCAGAATAGAATTGAATAATATAATGGCGTTTATATAAAAGCTTTGAGCAATTTTTAAAATGACAATCTTATCCTGTAATTTAGGGTTTTGAACAATATTATCAATCTCAATACTATTAATTTCTCCTTTTATAAAACTGCCTTGATTATTTTTTAAAATCAATTTTGAAGATAGTTCATTTATCATTCTTGTAAAAGGTTTTGTAATAAACTCTAATATAAAAGATTTTTCATTCCAAGTACCAATGATTTTTTATAATAATAATAATAAGAACAACAACAACAGCAGCAACAACAACAACAACAATAAATGAATTAATTAAATGACCCATGATACAGGCCCAATATAATTTCAGATATTTTTTTTGGAAAAATTATATTAATTCATAACTTAAGATATCATTATCTCTAATATTCGTTATCATTTAAAAAATTTTACAAAAATCCCCTCTTGAATACATCCCACTTTCTTCTCAGATACATTCATCCCCTCTAAAATACATACTTATTTCCTCTCAGATACGTCCCACCCATGAAGCAATGTATCATTTGCAATGTATCGGACAACCAAGAAATGTATTCAAGAGCAATGAAAAATTCAGAATTTTGTAATTGAAAAAACTTTCGGAATAAACATTTTCAAACTTATATCAAAACATATAATAATATATTTGCATTCACTTCACTTGGTATGAAGTACGATAAAGAACGGACGCGAAGAAATTGTGGTGAGTGCAAGGACAAGTGTATCATTTTATAGATGACTTAGTTACTTCAAATGAAAAACTGAAGAACTTACAATTATTTTTTTATGATCATCAAAATGATCTGCACAATAGAATGACTTGTTCAGCTAAAGTTAACAAACTAATTTTGCAAAAATTAATGGACATATTAAAAGTCAATCCATACACTATTTTTTTGAAATCTCTATTAAATGTTCCTCACTTGTCAAATTTATATATTGCACTTAAATGTGATTCATTCTTAGATCAGCATACGTACAATTTATCCCATGTATCTGAGGTTGCAGACTTGCAGTAATATGACCCGAAGAAAATCATACATAATCTATTTATGTACCACATATACAAATTTATACACCTAGTAGTAGAGTTCAATTAGTAAATTACTATTGCAGTTGTTATGATCCTTTGTAATATCCATTATTATTTTCACATGGTGAAAATGAATGACATTGTGGAATCAAAAAATTACTCGAACATACACTATCATAAGAAATAGAGCTTATTATGAACATGCAGAGCTACCCTATATATAAAAAAATATGAGTTCAGTAGATGTCTTTCTTGACAAGGAAGTTGAATCTCAACAGAAAGGAAAATGAAAAAGAGATACAGTCTCTTGTCGAGAGTATTATTGTTACAAATTTCAAATAAGAGATGATGAAACAAATGAGGTACTACATTGTGGAAGAGTATTCAAATAATTTATAGTAGATGTATATCTCAAGCTTGAAACACAAAGATTAGACTTCTTCTCATTTAATCAAGATTTATTTAAAATTGAATTCTTACAAGGAATTGTTGATGTTCTAAGAAGTGGTGAAAGGGAAGCTTGCAAAGTTGAAAAAAAAATCATTCCTCCCAGTTACATTTATAGGAAGACCAAGAAACATGCGTCGGCGATATATGGATGTTACCACATTAGTTCAATATTTTGGAAAACCTGACTTGTTTATAACAATGACATGCACTTCATCTTGGCCAGAAATAAAAGATCATCTATTGCTCACTGACGAAGTACAAAATAGACTTGATTTAGTTCGTAGAGTATTCAGGACAAAAAAATAAGAGTTGAATAATGATATATTAAAAGACAAATCTTTGGAAAAGTTGCAAGTTTTATGTATACTATAGAATTTCAAAAATTTGATCTTCCTCGTGCCAATTTTCTTATCATACTTACTGATGAGTACAAATTATTAACTCCTGAATCCTATGATAAATTTGTTTGTGCTGAATTACCTGATTCTAAGAAAGGTTCTTACCTACATGATACTTTTGTTGGTGTTGTTTCACATATATATAAACAAAAGTTGTATGTGGAATTTAAGGGAAAAAGGGATCAAAACACACTCCAACTATGGATGAAATTGTTGTTACACATACCAAATTTGTGGGATTCCTATGACACCTCTCGACTATTTTTAAAAAGAACTATTATACATTTAACTGCTTAGGTGACAAAGAAAGTGTAATGCACTCTCTTTGAGAGAGTAAGAGCATAAAAAGATGCTGAAATTTTATTTTATAATAATTTTTTAGTAAAATATGTATTCTTTTACTTAATTTTTTTTCCTATTTTTCATCTTCTCAAGAGTATCATCGTTGTCATCGGAATCAACATTTGTGCCGCCGCTAATACATTCATTATCACTACAAACTTCATTTCTTTCATCACATTTAACACATATTACAACAACAATGTTTGTCACTATAACCGCCATTTTTACCCTCCCATAGCTCTACAACCCCCCCCCCCCCTCCCACCAATTCAAAACCCATTTCATTTCTCTCTCATATCACTTTAATTATAGCTACTTTTGTCACATTTTTTTATCATTATCAGTGAGATAATAACTTTTTCAACAACAATGATTGATAACAGGGATTACAATTGAAAATTAAAGTTTTTATCAAAAATTTATCTAGCTATCAGTAATTTTCCTTTTTCGATATGAAAATTGTATTTTCTAGTTACTACATATTTTTTAATTTAACTAAAAAATGAAATTAAGACACAAATGAAATGAAGAAGAAGAAGAGATATGAGAGGAAGAGTCATGACTACCAAGCTTCTTGGCAGTAGCAAAATTGACAAAAAAAAATGTAAAATAAAATATACGGTAAATAAAAGGAAAAGTTTAAAAGAGCTTTAAGAAAATTAAAATTAAAATTTAAAAGAAATAGACATGTGTAAGTCATTGTTTAACAAAAATATGGATGAGACTTTTCCTAAATTTTTTTGCTCTTTCATTATAAGATAGATACTAGAGCTACCATTCTTTAAACTCACCAATTTTATGAAAAAGAGTAGTTTAATTTGAGAAAGAAATGAAATAACATAGCTCAAGAAAAATGGAGAAGTTGTATGTCTGCTTATTACAATGATCTCAGAGATAAATATATGTTATCTCGATTAGTTCTTGGATGATCTACTGGCCTCAAGTGTTCCATTTGGCCAAGTTTGAGGTCTACTGATTTTTATAACAACAAATTTGTGGTCTGCATGCTGCAAGTCCAACAAACTGTTCGGAGTTTAAACTGTGATCTTGAATTAAAAATATATATATTTTGATGAGTACTCACTATTTTTATATTTTGAAGATGTGTTCAACGCATATGTGTTTAATTTTTGCAAAACATCAATGATAATGCCAACTCATTACTAAGTTGATACATTTGTATTCTCATTTTACTCCGCTGTTTCTTAAATTATAATCTTCATTATATTGGGCCCCTGCTAAGCACGAGCCTTCCACATCTAGTAATATATATAAGTATTGATATTTATCAATAGAGTATTCCAACAATAATAATTCAATACATTGAGAATACTTTTTTGTTACTCTATAATACACGATTTTTCATTTTTTTGCCTTCGTTTTAAAAGTTTTTCACGTTTGAAAAACTTGGTTTATTTCTAAACCGAACCAACTCACTCTTAACTTCTAAGTCATTGTATGTATGTCTCTCTTAATTCATATATTCGAACCGGCCCCTTTTCTAAAATATAATTATAATATAAATACGAAGTTATAATTATTTTTTATGTTTATAATATAAGTTGAATCCTCTTTTTCGTGTGTTTACTTCTTTATAGTTAGAATTTCCTTGATAAAATTCCCGACATATGTCAAGTGACTTAGTAGGCTAGAAGTACATTTATGTCCTTGTTTCACATGAGATTAGTCCATACGTTTGCGTTTTAGTATAGGTAGATGAAAATTTAAACACAAATGGGGATGTAGCTCAGATGGTAGAGCGCTCGCTTAGCATGCGAGAGGTACGGGGATCGATACCCCGCATCTCCATCACATTTTATATTATCGTGAGAAAATAATTCACCTAAAAATTTAATTAAAACAGAGTTAATTCACATGTTAGTTCATATTTTTTGTTTATTTAAATCAATTACTTTGGTTAGGCAAGACAATCAACCAAGAACTTTTCACAAAAATAATTACATCAAAATAAAATTAAATGATTGTCCAAGTACAATAAAAAAGTTATTGACATATAATTATTATTATATCTTTAAAGGTATGTTATTATATTTTTTTAATGGCCTAACCGTTTTTTTGTCATTAATATATGACAATGCAAGACCTATAATGGATTAATGGTGATAAATGTTTTTGCCATGTTTAATGTTGGAATGTTATTGTTTGAACGTTCATTGAGTTGAATAAATATATATATATTCTATTCCTAAGATAGAGATGGAAGTGATGACAAGAACATATTTAAATAATTTTTTTCCTCCTGCGTAAAGATATATTTTAGTATTGAGTTTTCATTGATTAAATCTTTGTTAGTTTTTGGTTTCTAATTTTATACTAGAGTTTGTTAAATCCTGTGGGATACACCTATAGCGGGTGAAATATCCTTAAGAACAGTGTCTTTCAACACGCCTCAAGCTTGGAGAATTTCCTACAAATGTTCGTGGTGAAGTATAAGCCTTGGTGAATTCAATATCATTGTTTATGGTGAAGGTTTTTTTCCATAAGATTTCCAACAGTAAGGTCAATTCTCCGCATATGTGTAAGGTCAAATCCACCCTGCTCTACACTCGTGTAAGGTTAAATCCGCCCTACACACCTTGCCCCATTGCCATCCCAAATCAAATATTCTGCAAAATAAGAAAATGACAAAGGACAAAGGGCATCAGTATGTTAATTTCTGAATTCTGATAGAAAACTAGTAGTATAGATTTGGAAGAAATGACAATTTTATGTGTTTGTGGTCCATCACTTCATTGTTTGATTTTGTGGATGGTGATTATCATGATATTTAGACCAACGTAACATAAGCCCTTCTTTTTGGCATGTGCCTTGGATTATATAATATATAATAACTCACTCAATTCACTTTAATTTGCATAATGAAAAGTAATAAATACATATACACCCTAATATTCATCCCTCAATAGGTCATAATAATCTTTTTTCACTTTTAAGTTTAATTTCTTCTTTGACTCATTTGGTTGAGGATTTATTCAAATGAATAAACAAAAAAGAAATTATCAACAAGGGTATATCAATAAAGATGAAGTTAGAGTGTGTGCAGTAATATTCTTTGGGAAATTTTCAAAAACTATACTACCAACATAAAATATTAAATATTATGTCATGTAGTTTAACCTACAATATACAATATTATATTTTTAAAAAGCATTATATATAATATAATAACTGTGTATAACAGTGTATAATGACATATAAAAGAGGCTTATGCACAAATATGGGAGATACCAGACATAATATATGAAAAATATATCATATTAAGCTAGGTAACATAAATATTTTCTCCCAAAATAAACACATTATAGTTTTCCCTATTTTATCTTTCTTTCGAAAGTAGTAGACATGTTCAGATCCAGAAAGGAGCAAGGGGTTATCTTCTCAAAAAATTATACCGTACATATAAATTTTAATTTTATTTTTATTTTTAGTATATATATAGACTTTGAATCCTCTAAACACAAGAGTAAAAGTTGATTCAGCGATTTAGGGGTTCAAAAAACACTACTTATATTTTTATTTTTCGAACTCGCTTAGTGAATCCGCGCGCTAGCGTGATTGAAAAAAAGACAATCTACATAAAACTAATTAATTGAAACACAATATAAAGATTACAAAGACAATACAACAAAGTTATTGTAAAAGCAACAAGGTAAAACATTCACCCAAAGTCTTATGATATATACATTGCCTAGCTAAAAATTATCTACTACCACTACTACAAAATAAGTCCCAACTTAGATATAACACACCAAAAACCTTTTCATCTTACATTATTTGAGTATTATTTATCAAACAAGTCTTAAAAGCCAAACACAAAGTTTTTTATGCTCAAAACCGCGATTCAAGTAGTCATTTATTTGGTTCCCGCCCCTGCATTCTAACTTAAATGAAAACCAAATCTACCAACCATTTGAAGTATCCATTTGGTGTCTTCTCTCTGCTTCTCTCTGCATTCCAACCATCCTTATTCTTAGCTGAAGTTGTGCTGCTGCTGCCAAAAACTTCAAACTTTGCAAAGGATTTAGTATTCCCACCACACTATCTGCTGTTCTTGTCCTCAATCTATCTGCATCTGTTACTACATTCTCCACTGCTGTTCTTAGTATCTCTATCTCTTCATCCACCTCAGTAATTTCTCCGTCTACGAAATATAATTAAGTAAGTAAAAGTATATGAGATCGTCAAAGTATTAGAGCAGACAAAAGGTCCTAGGTTCAAATTTTACTGTCATTCGAAAAGCAAAAATAATTAAATAAAATAACTCTACATGTTGGGCTTATGAAAAGGAAATCAAACTCGCACGTGAAGTATCGTATCGAGACATAACATGATTGTGTACTCCCCAAAGGTCCTTTTCAAATATTGTTTGAATTTTCGAGATTCAAACAAAAAACAAAATTGATTTATTTATTTTTTTAAAAAAATAAAATTATCAGTTATTGTGACTTATACATAGGACTTTTTATAAGTAGTTCTCAGATATATAAATTTTATTTTTAAAAATTTAAAGATTTTATGTTTGAATTCACTATTAAAATTAAATTATTTGACTCTCGAAATCCAAATGATGTCACATAAATTGAAACAGAAGATGAAAAATCAACGCCAGATAGACAAATAGAAAAAATCTTCGTTAATTTAACGGAATAATCAAACTCGAACGGGAAGTACTCATAAGGTCCTTTTTTTTTAAAAATCGTATAAAGTTTTGACATTGAATAAA
Organism: Solanum lignicaule; assembly: GCA_029582545.1. Taxonomy (NCBI): domain Eukaryota; kingdom Viridiplantae; phylum Streptophyta; class Magnoliopsida; order Solanales; family Solanaceae; genus Solanum; species Solanum lignicaule. The sequence continues at coordinate 17,386 of JAJOOF010013611.1, forward strand.
AAAAACATTTAATGATATAAATCTAAAGCTTCACTTATCAATTTTTATTAAAATATTTTACAAAAAAATAACAACATAATATTATTCAATATAATCCCAATTGTGACATCTACAGAAAATATGTAGAAAGTACCAAGATCTTACGTCTACCTATAAATTTTTTTTATACAAATCATTTATTGAAGCAAAGACAATTTTGAAATAAGCAATAAATGTATGTGTGCTTGATTTTCTAAAACGATACTTATATAAAAGCGAAATGGTCTGGTAGACCCTTGTACTTGTATCGATTTGTATTCTGAACCCTTCTATTTAACTCTTTATCAACTGAACCCTTAGACTCAATCCAAATAAAATTTTTAAACAAATCATTTATTGAAGCAAAGACAATTATGAAATAAGCAATAAATGTATGTGTTGGTTTTTTTAAAACGATACTTCTATAAACGATATTTAAATAGATCAAACTGAGTGAATTTTTTTAATAACTTAAGCTTTTAGACAGATACCTCGAAGCATTTCCATTCCGTACTGTTGTGCGAGTCCCATCAACGGCGGGGCAGCGACACTTTCTTGAATTTTAGCTAATTTGTCCATAAGATTCCTCTCTTCGATCCTCGTTTCGATTCTAAGCCTATTAATCCTTTCGATTTGATTTTCACTTAAATCATTAACGGAATTCATAACAAGGGGAAAAGCTAATCCTGGTTTGAACCCAGCAATCCATAAGAAACTTTTTTCTAATGGAGTAAACCATGACGGAGAAAACATGTAGAACACATTTATATGTGACATTCTTGATTTTTCTTCGTAATATTCTTGATAATGAGCTAAAATACGCGAAATAAGGTTTCTCATAATTGATTCATCAAGTGTGGTTTGTGTTATGGTAAGTTCATTCAAGAATTGTTCTTGACGTAAGAACCAACCTTGAAGAAAAGCCTCAAATGAACCAACACTAATGTTGGCTCTAGATGACCCTGGTGCCATATTTGGTTTTTCTTTTGAGTTTTATGAAAGTAAAAGTAGTAAAGAAGACGCACACTTATATATTAGAAGAGAGCATAAATTATACAAATAAAAAAAATGTAACAAAAAGTTTTTTTTTTCTTTTTCGGTTTATCTGATTTTAATTTGATATAATTTTGTACTCATCTATTAAAAAAGAATAACATATTTTTCTTTTTATTCTATTTCATTTTCTTTATTGATAACACTTCAGTTTTTCATATGACATGTTTGACGACACAAGGTTAAAGACGTTTTAATACATTTGGCATAATTTTAGTTTAGAATTACAAGATCGAAAAATTCTCTTTATTTTCTTAAATTTCGTGTCAAGTCGAATTAAATCATTCTTTTTTAAATGGATAGAGTACTGGATTTAGATGAAAAGGCAGGCACTTGTCAATCCTACTTGGCTTCATAAGATGAGACCAAACAATTCTATGTTTAGGTAACGACAAATGGCTCATTCTTTGCTACTTTTTCCATGTCCAATAAGGGGTCTCGGTGCCACGGATTTCAAAATTCAATGCATTCTAGTTGAACAAGAAGAGAAAAATTACTCCCTCCGTTCACTTTTACTCAACGTTTCGTTTTCGAAGAGTTAATTTGATTAATTATTAAAATTAAATTAAGAGTTGAGAAGATTATCGTTACTTGCTCAGTTTGACTTTGACTTCGACATGTGATTAATTGATAATACTTTTAGACAAATTTTATTTTTTTCGTTTTTACTAATTAAATATTACTTTTTGATTTTAATATTAATTTATTAATTCGTGAAATTATTAAATTCGTAGGGAAAGAACATGTTTCTTTCGAATAGAAAGTTGTCATTTTCCTTGAACAGAAAGTTACCTTCCTTCCCAATAATCACCTTCGCATGCATGTTGATGGTTATAAATTTTTAGAGGCTTCACCTCATTTGACACTGGAAAATAAAATCTTCTTACTTTTTAAAACTTCTTTTTCTTTGCATAAAAGTTTTTATGTAAAATAATAAAGGCAGTGTGATTTATTTCATTTGTTGAGTTCGCTGAAATTCTATATTTTCGGTTGTCAGTATTGCAGAATAGTATTCCATCATGTCATGAGAGGAATTAATCCAAACCTCGAGCATGTGTGAGAGAATTAAATTCTTTTTTAAAAAACACTTTTTTATGTGAATTTGAAACTATATTTTTCTTTCGGTTTATATTATTATTGCAGGAATAACACTTGATACTTTTTATGCGGAGTATAAATTATACACTTATAATTATACAAATACAAATCTTATTATACAAATTATAATGTATAAATGAATTTATACAAAACTGAACAATTTGTATAAAATTGGATGTTTGTAGCGAATTATACAAATCAAAAGCTCCATAGCAAACATAAAATTTGCTATGAAGCGCAATTATGCAAACTATAGCTATAACATATAAATATGATTTTTATGTTTGCTAATTGCTATATATATTATATATATATATATGAAAGTTGCTTTTTTTTTTTTAGGTAGAGTATAAATTATAAATATATAAAAACTGTAACAAATAATAATAGATATGTATGAACTTAATATAAAAACTTAAATTTGAATTTATCTTAATTGAGGAGATTTTAAAACAATAGACAAAAATTGTTGAAGGGGTTTGTATTTTAGTGAAGATTGAAATGATTTTTTAAAACAATATACGAAGAGGCACTTGTCAATCCACTTGGTGCCACGGATTTCAAAACGCAATGCATTTTAGTTATAAAAAAAAAAAAAAAAAAAACAAGTTCAGTGATCTTTGTTTTCTCGTGATTTTTTATTTTTTTATATGATTTGTATTTTTATTTTTTTATTTTTGCTGTTTTATTTAATAAACGATTATGAATCAAAGTATTCTTATCGATAACCTAATTCATTTGATACAAGTTTAAAGAACTTTGTCTTACTCGATATAAGATTGATATAATTAATTTATGCAACACAAATTATATAGTATTTCTATGATCTAATTCAGTTGATAAACAATTGGAGAACCAATTTTATCTCATTCGACATAAATTTTATAGGAATTCAGTTGTGCAATACAAATTGTATAATATTTCTATAACCTAATATATACACGGAGAAGGGCCTAAATACCCTTTAAGTATAGGGAATAGAACAGAAATGCCCTTCTTCCACCTTTGAGCTCCAAAATACGCTTCCATCCACCTATATGGACATTTATTACCCTTTTCACTTGACAGATTCCTTAAGAGTAATAATTAATTCTTTCATTAATGATGTGGCAATATTGAATTGGCTGAAATTAAATTGACCAAAAATAACAATTTCTCCTAATCAAATTCGGATGCAACTAAATTCTACAAGACCCACTTAAAATTCTACTAACCCATATCTTAAAAAACAAGGGAGAGCCCTTCTAAATGAATCAATGCATTTGATGATACCTGGTGAGGAGAATCTTTGTGTAAGATTGAAATAGAGTCGGTCGTGAGTCGATTTAGTGTTGTAAGTGGAACAAATTAACAAGATAAATACGTAGAACCAAATGTTTAATCAACAAAAATTATAAGACGACTATGCAAGCATACACTTGTATTTGTCTTGTTTTTTGCTGCAAAAGATAATTAATAGAAGCCTTTCTTCTTTTCATTTTAGGACAAATTACTTAAATATACAACACTTCTTTACCTATTCTCAATATTTCCCTACTCTTTTACTAAAATACAAAAATCCCTTATTTTCCTTCCAATTCAACTTAACCGGATACTTTATTAGTTTGAAGCAAAATCAGATCTTTCCCATTCCCTAAATTTCGCCCCCAATCTCTCCCATTACAATTTCAGTTATCAAATTCAAATAATTTTGGAATTTGAAAAGAATCCTATCACTTTTCAACCGGATTCAGAGTTCAAAATAGGGTTTCTCATCGTCTTCATTGTAATCTCCGCCATTTTTTTCTTTTATTTTGTATCAATCGTTTCATTATGCATCTAACATCTAACTAATCTCTAATTTTTTATTCAGAAGATCCGAACAGCAAAGGTTTCAGTTCTAAAAGGTTGTCTATTCCGATAACCATGACAAATTCAAGTTCTAGCAAGAAAAAATCGAAGAAGAAAGTACATGCAACTACTTCAAAAGATCCGAAAACCCTCCAAAAAAGGGTAGAAAGGTTGCCCCTCCCATTGTTCGACCAACATTACCAAATGTAAGCATCAATTTTTTTCATTTTTTATCATATATCTTACCCCTGTTTTTTTTTTTTCTTAAATATGATGATAAATAATTTTTTTATTTTTTATTAAGTATCATCTGTGAAATATGTAGTTGTTTCTCAGATACAATATTTTTTCGTGATTTTATTTGTTAACTGTTATTGTATAAAAAGTTAAGAGAACTGTATCTGAGTTAAGTACTTAAATCACATTTATTTTGTAGGTTAGATTTTGGTCACTGTATATAAAGAACAATTCAATTTGTGTACATTTATGTTTTCTTATGAAGTAGTTGTTATTTAGTATCAAATGAAATGAATATTATTGTATATAAGAAAATTGCTTAATTCAACAATTTTGCATCTAGTTTGATTTTTTTACTGTGAATCATAGTTAATGATAAGTCTCCAAATGATACCTAAAAGAACGTATATTTGTATCACATTGAATTATACAGTATAATTGATTTTGTGTACATATTATGTCTTCTTGTTATTTAGTATCATATACTTTTTTTATGATTGATAAAAATCATTTATGTAATTGCAGAATGTCAGTTATGTAATTAAACATATTCCAATGAACTACTTAAAGTTTGGTCCTACCTACAACTCCAATTTATGTAATTGCAAGATGTCATTTATGTAATTGCAGTTGTCTGTAATGCTTCCAAACTATCTTCATGATAGTGGGTTCTTTGATAATACGGGGAGAACTGATTGGGCATCAATGGAGGCGTACAAAGACAAGGAAACTGGTGAACTGTTGGGTCCACAACAGTCGTTTGAGGTGGAATATGCTCAAGACATTATGCAACAACAAAGCAATAGCCTGTTAGTATTGTAAAATAATTTGTTTACTTACATAGTTAATTCACTTTTTTAATGTATCTACTTTTTGTTTGCAGTGATTGTGGAATGTATGTAGCTGCTTTTGCTGAATATTTGAGCGACGAAATCAGCATTCCATCTATAAGTTTTCGGAGTGACTATCTTCGCAATAGATATGCAACACTGTTATGGAAGTATGGCATGGACAAGTTCAAGGCGGGATATGTTAACGATAACGATGATCCTACAAGACCGAAGAGTTTCTACACTATACCAGCAGAAGGTGGACTGATTAATATAGAATAGTTATGTTCTAGTATTGTGTTGAAGATACGATTAATTAGTATTTTGTAATATTTCTTCCCTTTCCAACACTGTTTTTCTAAGTAATTATTAATTTGAAGACTGTTTTTGTCAAAAATTGTATTCCTATTTTAATTATTTTTTCAATTTATGTATCTTTTACACCAATATTGCCGCTACAATATAACTATCAGATACAGAATATCTGATACTATATATTCCATAATTGGGTCCACAACTAATTTTCAATCTATTTAGTATCTATTAAAACATGTGGTAGCCTTGATGCAAATCACAAATTATGATAACATATTATTTTCAGATACACAATATCCATTCAATTATTATGTATATGATACACATTTACTATCAAATAATATGTTACAATTGGTACAAAACAATTAAGTTTCAATATATTTAGTATCATTTAACATGTTGAATCTTGTAACATTACTTTAGATTAAAAAAATCAACAAATTTTTATATAAAGTTAAAATCACACCTAATGGTAATGTCTTATTGTGTATCAGATACAAAATATCCAAATAATTATTATTTATATGATACACATTTTAGTATCAAATAACAAATTTGTGTATATGTTACAATTGGTACAAAACAATTAAGGTTCTATATATGCAGTATTCTTTAACAGGTTGAATATCGTAACATTGATTTAAATCATAAAAAACAACAATATTTTATTATCAGATACAAAATATATTTTGAACTAGAACGTATATGATACTTTTACTGAAAAAAAATGGTTAGAGCCTTTGCGTCACTTTTTCCACCCTCAACACACACGATTGCGCCTGTTGTTGCATCAAAATTTTGTATATCTTCATCTCTTTTATCCGAGGTATCAATGCATAGAGGATACATACCAAATCCCACCTCATGTTTCTTAATTTCTATGTTCAATTTCACCCCCATATCATTCCGAATACACAATGAAGACGAATTTCCTTCAACAACGTATCTGACCTCGATGTTTTTTTTCAATTCATCAATACCCAATTCAGCTATAATTGCTGAAATAAGATTCACAAACGAAATATTTTCACAAACCACTATACCATCACTTCTGTATCGTTCATAACTAACATCACTTTCCCATGATCCAGAATGCCTTAACAAGATCGAAATATTCATGTCGAATCTTCACAAAATAGCGTTCCAAATTTGTTTGAATAAAACTTTTACTGTTTTTTTTCGAATAACAGGGAGAACATTTCATAATTTGAAATTAAAAAAATATAATTCAGTTAGAGGATTATGAACAATTGATTGGTTGAAGGAAGAAACGTAAGCGTGATTTGTGGGAGTCAATTATAATTTCTGTTTTAATTATAATTTCAGTTTTTAATCCCTTATTTAACGCATTAAACTAATAACAACAACTTAATAATTTAAGTATCCATCCGTTATTAATTAAAGTATCCGCGCTGCTATATTATGTATCTGAAAAACACTAAAAAAAGGGATTTTTGGTAATTAATGAAAGAGTAGGGAAAGGAAGTAATTTCTTTCTTATACTATGTCATTTGCCTAATTTTTACTTTATTTTATGTAAGTAATACTCCATCGTTCGACAAAAACAGTAAATGATGAAACTAATTTTACACACTAATTTAATTTCAGCCAATTAAAAATTGTCATATCATTAATGAAAGAATTAATTATCACTCTTAAAGAATCTGTTAAGTGAAAGGGTAATATAGGTTCATATAGGTGGATGAAAGGATATTTTGGAGCCCAAAGGTGGAAGGAGGGTATTTTTGTTCCATTCCATATACTTGAAGGGTATTTTACGCCCTTCTCCGATATATAAATTTAGAGAATTTTTGCTTCGCTTGACATAAATATAGTAGAAATTAAGTTATGTCTTACACAACATAATTTGTTAACGTTGGTTCTAAAACTAAACTTCAATATAACTTATGCATTCTGAAACTAAAGTTTTTGTCTCACTTGATATAAGTTATGAATGAGTAAATTGAATAATACATAATTATATATCCTTTAACTTGGCTTTAGATCACATTGATGGCCTTAGCTTCAACTTTGGGTGAGCATAAGTAGACACTTAAAACTTTTATAAAGTTAAGCAAATAGACACATGCTTCATACGTGACATCCTACATGAAAATTTGTGTCCTACGTGGTGTCCTATATGTATTATGATATGTAGGACTCATGTGTGTACTTGTTCAACTTTATACAAGTTTAAATGTCTACTTGTGCACACCCAAAATTAAAGGGTATAAATATGAAATAAGGCCAAGTTAAATGGCACATTTATGTATGCACGATTTGTTAGACGCCATGAGTATATATATATGCTTTATTTTTTAACGAAGAGTATATCTGCTCTAATTAGCAAAATTAAGGAGATATATTTACCTCACTAATTAGGAGCAGAAAATCCTTACTAATAAATGAAAATTTCAAATAATCAACTAATCAAACTATTAAGATTTTTTTGAATTAAAGGCTTTTATTTTTCTGTATGAACATAAAATTATAAGTTGATAAAATTATTTTATAACTTGAAACAAGTATCAAAATAGTGATATTACGTTGAAGCCTTTCACCTACCTTTGCATTTTCTTATTTGTTCAAACAAAGTTGTCTATACTCAACAATTAGTCAAGGTGACAAAAGAGGATAAGCATTTGGTCTTTTTATTCGACCTAGATTACTTTGCACATTATACAAAGTTATTAGTGAAAGAAAGAGTGATAGTTTATTAGAGCTTATTAGAAAAAATAATATATGTATTACTTTTATTTATTAATAGTATTTTATTTGATATACTTTTTAAGCTCAGATTAGTTATACATTTTATTGTGACTATTTTATCAATTAATTCTAGTGAATCTTTGAACTTTTATTATTTTAATAAGCATGAAGAAAATAAAAGTTGAAGAGAACTATGTATTTTATGATGGGAAAATTGTACATAATGACAAATTATTAATTCAAATTAAATAGTATAATCACACTTTGATTTAATTGTGCCATGTAGCAAACTGTTTGCCAGTCGCCTCTCTCCCTCAAACTCTCGCTCGCCACTCTCTCTCTCTCGCTCGCTCTCTCTATCGCTCGCCTCTCTCGCTTTATACAAACAGAAATGTATAAATTGTGTTTCTGTTTGTATAAAGCGAGAGGAAATTGTATATACACATACAAATACATATATCTTTGTCCTATACACTTATAATTATACAATACAAATATTCCCCTGTCCAGTTCTCTTTTGCCTTTCTCTCTTTCTCGCTTTATACAAACACAGATTATACAAAATACAATGTATAATTTATGTTTGTATAAAGCGAGAGAGAGAACGATATTTGATATACAAACGTTTTATTTCAATTCAATTGTATACAAATACAAATTTTATACAGATATACAAACACATAAAATTAAATTGAGAGACTCTCAACGATTTATACAAACGAGAGGCTGACAACAATTTATACAAATGACCTGCTAGCGAAATTATACAAATTTGAAGAGGAGCCAGCGAATTATACAATTGCTTCTTTTGTATATATGTATAGCGAAATAGCTTAGTCATAACATGTTTGCTATGGAGCGCAATTATGCAAACTTTGCTATAGCATACAAATATGAATTTTGTGTTTGCTATATGTGAACGTTGCTCTTTTATGATTACCACTGAGTTTATAATACATTCTATATAGTAATATTATAAATGAGGATACTAAAACTGTAATAACAAATAATAATAGATATGATATGAGCTTAATATAGAAAACTTAAATTCTGAATTTATCTTAATTGAGGAGATTTTAAAACAATATACAAAAATTGTTGAAGGGGTTTGTATTTTAGTGAAGATTGAAATGATTTTTTTAACAATATACGAAGAGGCACTTGGCAATCCACTTGGTGCCACGGATTTCAAAATGCAACGCATTTTAGTTGAAAAAACAAAAGTTTTTTAATGGTCTTCGATTTTGCGTGGTTTTTAATTTTGTCCTCAGATATGATGATTTTTTTTCATATATTTATTTTATAACGATTATGAATCAAAGTATTCTTATTGATGACCTAATTCAATCGATATAAGTTTAAAAAAGTTTGTCTTGCTCGATATAAGATTGATAGAAGTTAAGTTATGCAACACAGATTATATAGTATTTCTATTATCTAATTCGCTTGATAAAATTTTAGAGAACTAATTTTATCTCATCCTACATAAATTTTATAGGAATTAAGTTATGCAGTACAAATTATATAATATTTCTATAACCTAACAACTTTAGAGAACTTTTGCTTCGCTCGACATTAGTATAGTAGAAATTAAGTTACATCTTATACAACATAACTTGTTGGTTCTAAAACTAAACTTCGACATAACTTGTGCATTTTGAAACTGAAGTTTTTTTCTCATTCGATATAAGTTATGTATAAATAAATTTGAATAATACATAAATATATCCTTTAACTTGGCTTTAGTTCACATTTATTGCCTTCAACTTTCGGTGAGCACAAGTAGACACTTAATTTTTTTTATAAAGTTAAACAAATAGACACATGCTTCATACGTGACATCCTACATGAAAATTTGTGTCCTACGTGGTGTCCTACATGTATTATGTGTCTACTTGTTCAACTTTATACAAATTTAAGTGTCTACTTGTGCACACACAAAATTGGAGGACATAAATATGAATTGAGGCCAAGTTAAAGGACGCATTTACGTATGCACCATTTGTTAGACAACATGAGTATATATGCTTCACATTTTAATGAAGAATATATCTGCTCTAAGTCGCAAAATTAAAAAGATATATTTACCTCATTAATTAGGAACATGAAATCGTTACTAATAAATGAAAGTTTAAATAGTCAACTAATTAAACAATTAAGATTTTTTTTGAATTAAAGGCATTTGTTTTTCTGTATGAACATAAAATTATAAGTAAATAAAGTTATTTTATAACTTGAAACAAGTATCAAAATAGTGATATTACGTCAAAGCCTTTCACCTACTATTCCACTTTCTTATTTGTTCAAACAAAGCTGTTGTCTATGCTCAACAATTAGTCAAGTGACAAAAGAGGATAAGCCTGTGATCTTCTTATACGACCTAAATTACTCTGCACATTATACAAAGTTAGGGAAGAAAGTAGAGCGAATTAGAAAAAATAATATATGTAGTATATTATTTGATATTTTTTTTGTCCATTATTGTTTATCAGGTAAGATTATGCATAACACTTAAGAAAAATTTAATATAATGTGCAATTTGACTAATATAACCCTACTATCAATTATTATTAAAATGGTTTGTACTTTTTGAAAATTGTAAAAATAACTTTTTTCACATTAAAGTAGTCTTGTAACTTTAAAATGGCTACTTTTTGAAACTAGTAGTTATGTAATTATTAAGGGCAGAATTGGAAAAAATGGACTAATTGTTTCTTGATTGTTTAAATTGACAATTAATTTTGGACAACTATTTTTAGTATACCTGACAAACAATAGTGGACGGAGGGAGTATATTTTTTTAGTTTAGATTAGTTATATACTTAATTGTGACTATTTTATCAATTAATTGTAGTGAATCCATGAAGTTTTACTAATTAATAAACATAAAGAAAATAAGAATTTAAGAGAACTAAGTATTTTATGATCACCACAGGGTTTATACTACATTCTATATTGTAATGTTATAAATGAGGATACTTAATTAATGCAAAAATATAAAAACCAAGAAGAATGTTGAGTTTTCAAACTCATACTTCCTTTTAACAAATGTATAAATTAGAAAAGATAGATTGTCTATCTAAAGTAATCGAAAGTATTTTCCTCTTGTGTCTTCTTTTTAAAATATGTCCAATAATAATTGATGGTTCATCATTTCTTCTTGAATTTATATCTTATTGAACCTATTGACACTGTCATATGATTCTACTTTGTCAATCACATTGTGTGGTATCTTGGAATATATTCCCAATAACTTTACCATCCCATGTGTGTTATTTTTCATGTGTCGTTGTTTTGGTTTTGTTACTTCCACCTCTTTTGTTGTCTGGATGATATATTTACATCCCTAGCTACTTTATCAAGCATATGTCTAACATATTGTCTTCTTCATCCCATCAAAAAAGTTCTTGCCCAAATCAATAGTTTTAACCTAAACTTTAACAATCTGTTCTTTATTTGAATTTAAAATTTATTGAAAATAAATTTTCTACATCTCTAAATTTCATTTAAGAGATTACTGAATATATTATTATAAATTACCAATTTTAAACTTTAATAATTAGAAAAAATTAAAATTTTAAATTTATAAACTTTAAATTTTGACTTCGTTCCAATAGGACATGGACCGCACTTCAAAAACCACCAGCTTTTGTCCTCATCTGCACCTCACAACGTAGAGCTTTCCCCTAAATATCACTTGCTATATTTTGTCTTTTACTGCAATTTTTTTTCAAAGTTCATTTATTTAATCTTATAAGATATCCTTGTCTATCCCCTTTTACGTATCAAATGAACCATAAGTCTTCATCTTTTGTTGTGATGCTACTTATTGACGTTAATAAGTGTGACTCGTTTAGATCATGAGCTGACACAAAAGCAAGAAAACTTTTACAATATCCGTGAATGGGATAGGATGAAAAATGGAAATATGCCTCCATTTGTTACTTGTAACAAAATTCTCTTGTACACATGAACAATGAATTTTCTTCCAACTATTCCACTATTTCCATAATACCAATATACTGATGAGTGAATTAAGTTCAAAGATGTGTAATTCTTACAACAATGCTACACTCTTTACTGCTAATTAAAACATTTTTAGCTTTTGAACAAGCTGGCAAGTTCACCCTTCTCATACATGGAGGTCAAGATATCACACCCACCAACCAACTCACCCTTCACAAAAATTTGTGGAAATGTAGGCCAGTTACTATAGTTCTTCAACGTCTCCCTCAACCTGGAGTTGTACTCTTCATCAAGGACATCGATGCTTTCATAATCAACACCTTCACTTTCGAGAATGGCTACCACCCTCTGTGAGAACCCACATTGTGGTGCACTTCTTGACCCTTTAATGAAAGCAACCACCTTGTTTTCCTTCACTAGCCGGTCAATGAGGTCCTCCAAGGGCACTGTTAACTGTACATGACGGCCTGGTGTTAACCTTAGATCAGCCTTCTTCTTTGGAGGCTGACGTACCCATGTTGAAATTCCAGGTTCATTACCCGGTGGTACCTTTCCATTGGTTGCAATATGTTCTTCCATCCATGATTTCCAAGATTCAGTTAAGGCGGTTCTATCTGGCTCATCAACCACACCAACCTACAAACATTATACCAGTTATTAAGTACTCAAAGAAAAAATATAGCCGTAAAATCCTGAAGTATAAAAAGAGAGAAACAAACGTGAAATTTACCGACAGAAGTAATAACCGGTGCGGACTTGTATTTCAGTGTTAAGAAGATGGGCAATGTATTACACTTATACTGCTTAGAGGAATCCTTGTACTAATAGCCAAGGTGCAGACACATCAGTTGAGATTCTAAGCAAGAATATCAGTGCATGTGATGTTTGACAAAGTCACACTCACATGATAAGATGATTAGAAAATGTTCATATGTCAAACAATATTAACATGCTTAGCCAAGAATATATTGCTTTCGCTCTCTAAAGTAAAGAGATTGTTTATTCAGCATAGTGTGCCTTATTGTGCTCTATAAATCATCATTCCACATAGCAGAGTTATCAACGGCTTGCTTAAGCCCTGCAGCTAGGTGCAAAATAGGCTGGATTTAAGTCCACATAGCAGAGATTGCGCCTTTCACCTTTGATGACACTGCCACAAATTACCCAAGTTACGCGCGGACTCTTCACTTCGATACCGCATTCGTGTCAGATTCTCTAAAAGTACACTACTTTTGGCGAATCCAACACGCACCACATGACATTTTTGAAGAGTCCGAGCACATAGCAAATTGCTATATTTTTGTCAAATTTCCCCTTCACAGTTGCACTATGTTATAGAAGAAACATTATAATGATAAAGACTGTTAATTAAAGGAAGAAGCAAAAGGATGGTATTGCAAAACGCCCAGCACTAACCAAACCAAATGCCAATCTTTTTTGGCCGAGGTATAATGTAGTGAGGTAAGTAACCTAGAATGAAATAAATGCTTTCAATCATAAGTGTTGACCACCTGTGTGCATTCAACTAGCACAATCTCCCGCTCTAGCAGCTTTAAGCACTGATAAACAAGCATTCTATATCAGTTTGTTCGCTGCGCCAAGCGAACTTACTCTGGTATTTAAGAAGAAAAAGGTAGAAGGCGGCCATCATCCCCAAGTTGCAAAGGCAGCAGTTGGCCTAAAGGGTCAACTCCAAACAGATTTCTCGGTCATCAAAAAAATAATTTATTTTTTTCTTAGGTTGATCAAGCTAACCAGCACAGAAGCGGCATCTGTAGATACGGACAGAACAATGATAAACAATAATGAGGATATTGGTGCTATGCTCACTCTTCTATCATTAGTTGAAGCAGATAAGTTCATTCTGTCCTACCAAAGAGTACTCAGTTCCTGTGATTGGACCATACATTTTAAGTACTCCCTTCGCCCCATTTTATATGAGTTGGTTTGACTCGGCACGGAGTTTAAGAAGGAAAGAAAAACTTTTGAAACTTGTGGTCTAAAATAAGTGATAGATATTTGTGTGGCTATAAATCATTTCATTAAGGGTAAAATGAGCATTCTAAAGTTAAATTGTTACTTAATATAGAAATGTGTCATTCTTTTTGGGACTGACTAAAAAGGAAAGTAAGTCATATAAAGTGGGACAGAGGGAGTAATAAAGATTCATAGTTGAATAAATATGTCATCCTGGCTTTACATGGAGCGATCATTGAGTTTCTTTCATCCGGGCCTCTGGGGCCTATTGCCATCCTAAGTTCCAGACAATACTTTCTTTCCCGAAGTTGGGTTCTGAGCAAAAGCCTGGTCTCCGAGATAGTCTTCAAGATATAACCAGAAGTTGAACACTTAGCTTGGAACAAAGAAGGGAAGATATCAGGAAACGGTCTCCACCAGAATTGCAGGTTAGTAATAACTAGTCCCCATTATTTTCCAACTATCGCCAGTAGAGATTAAAGAGGTTCACTAGAACTAGCAAAAAGAACCAAAACAAGGACCTTGAATAACACAATTGAAGCTACCGCAGGCTATGCAACTGTGTTATAAGCCCCACCAAACCTAGAAAAAGCATATGCAAAGTTCCAAGGGAGATTCTTTGGAGATTAAAGAGGTTCACTAGAACTGGCAAAAAGAACCAAAACAAGGACCCTGAATAACACAATTGAAGCTACCGCAGGCTATGCAACTGTGTTATAAGCCCCACCAAACCTAGAAAAAGCATATGCAAAGTTCCAAGGGAGATTCTTTGGAGATTAAAGAGGTTCACTAGAACTGGCAAAAAGAACCAAAACAAGGACCCTGAATAACACAATTGAAGCTACCGCAGGCTATGCAACTGTGTTATAAGCCCCACCAAACCTAGAAAAAGCATATGCAAAGTTCCAAGGGAGATTCTTTGGAGATTAAAGAGGTTCACTAGAACTGGCAAAAAGAACCAAAACAAGGACCCTGAATAACACAATTGAAGCTACCGCAGGCTATGCAACTGTGTTATAAGCCCCACCAAACCTAGAAAAAGCATATGCAAAGTTCCAAGGGAGATTCTTT
>JAJOOF010013612.1:0-44932 GCA_029582545.1 Solanum lignicaule
CACCAGTGCAAATCGCGAGACAAAACGTCCCCTGCAAATCCTCTACGAATTCTCTGAATTGCGTTGCCAAAGGAATTGGACATAACCTTTCTGAATTTAGCGAACAGAGAGCACAAGAAGATCGGAAACAGAGAGTTTTAGATCAGTAAGAGATGATTTTTCAGATCGAAAAAATGTTGCATTTGGAGACCAAGAGCTGTAGTGTTATTATTATTTGAAATAAGGAGCGAAAGCTGAGGATGAAGTAAAAGTAAGGAAGAGGAAGGCTTTATATAGGAGATTCATGAATGAACTCAGGTTCATGCATTTGTTCGAAAATATTGAGAAATCACGGAAATTTTCATAGTTTAAACGTGTTTATAACACTGTCGTTAAGAATATTTCACCATAAAAAAAAAATGTGGGAGACCAAAAGTAACTCAGCTGTAGTGTTTTTATTATTACTTGAAATAAGGAGTGAAAGCTGAGGATGAAGTGAAAGTAAGAAAGAGTAGGGCTATATATACGAGATGAGTAAGTGATTCATGGAACTTAGATTCATGCACTTTTAGAGGTGTAACATGTGCTCAGGGGTATACGTTGTCGTTGTCGGGTTGATTTGTGTTTTTCAAATATTAAATTAAACTAATCGTATTTAGATTTTTAAATCAATAATCCAAATCAAACCAATCAAAATCGATTATTTCAAGCTTAGTATTTTTTTCTTCAAGTTTTTCAATTTTATTCTAATAAAGTCTTAATACAAAACATAACATATAACTTGTACTTCAAAGTTCAAATATTCCTTTAATCTTAGTAAAATACAATCATCTATGTTGTTTAATTAAAAAAAATAACACAAAATTTGAGACGAGCACTATGAGAATTTATCTAGCAAAGTCATTAAACTTTGTTATGTATCAATAAAATGATTTAACTTAAAGATTTTTATCTTCAAAAATCAATCAACTATATTTATCATTAAAAATAATAATTAAAATGACAATATAAATTATTTTATATGTTACGTAAACATGGATCCGACCAATAAACAAAAATTTTAAAATCTCATTATGCTTCTTCTCCTTCTTAATTTATCATTAAAATCAAGCTTATTGAATATCTTTCTTAAAAGATGATGTATAGAACTTTAAAGGCTAGATAATGTGTATCAAAGGTAATAATAAGATAATAACGATCCTAATAAGTAATACTTTGGCTAATTAATTTATAAATATATATAAAATGTATAGTTTTTACATATATAAGTTTTCATAAAAATAATGAGTAAAACTTTTTTTTATAATTTTCTTTTTATTCTTTTGGATAAATAAAGAGACAAGGGAAGCACGTGAAGCCATATGTAGCTAAGATAAATATTCTATTTTAAAATTTAAAAAATAACTAGTATCAATATCAACTATGTCTTGATGACAACACAGGTTTAAGATGTCATTTTGTGCTTTTAATAGCCAAGTATCTATATCTCTATACTATAGACAATGGATTCAGAAATTAATTAAATGATAAAAGGCATTGGATTATAAACTTAGCAATTAGGGGTCGTTTGGTTGGGAACTAGTTATTCCAAGATTAATTATTCTGGGATAACTTATTTCACCCTGTATATGAGATAACTTGTTCCATCACTATGATATAAATGGTGGAATAAGTTATCCCAAACATGTCAACCAAACAAGACACCAAACTTATATCCCAAACATATCAACCAAACAAGACACCAATTTTTTATCCCAGAACTATTTTTTTATCCCAAAACTATATATTATTATCCCTCACACCAAACGATCCCTTAAGGGTATAGTTAAATATAATTGTCAACTATTTATCCTGAATTTTTAAAGTGATAATAAAATAATTCTTTTAAATAAAAACGACAATTAAAATGAAAGGAAGAAAATATCATTTATACCTAACATAAAAGGGACAAATAGTAGACAGAATTTCTAGGCCTTAAAAGAAAATATCAGCCAACATAAAGAATATTAAAAGTAGGCACTCATTGATTATTATTACTAGAATTAGAATTCCACCACTCCTGGTATCAGGGACATGTCTCATTGTCACTTCCATTTATAGAAAAAAATAGTTTAATATAAGTACTTTCTCTGTTTTAATTTATGTAGCATTTTTGGAGTTTTTAGCTTTAAATACGTCTATTTTTATCATGAATTTTTCATGTTTTAAATATTTTGATATGTTAATTATTGTGTCTTATTATATTTTTTATGTAGTTTATAAATATATAAATTTAATTTCAAGTCAAACTTAAATTGTTTGATTCTCAAAAAATGAAAAATGTCACATAAATTGAGACAGAAGAAATATTCAATCATTAATAACCGCATGCGAGCTATTAGTTCTGCTCCTGCTAATAACATATATACTATATATGATCTCATAATTAAGATATGGAGAAAATAAAATATACGTTTTATTCCTATCTTGTATTGAGGTAGAAAGACGGTTTACACTTTGTTATTTATAATTGGTTATGTGTTTGCTAGTGGTATGATTAAACCACAGAATACCCATTGGAAAAATTAAAGGTGTTAAAAATGAGTCCAATTACGTGTAACCGTTCAAGTCGCTTAGAATTTTAAGGGTTAGGCTTAAAATAATTTAAATTGGGTTCAATCTCAACTCATTCAAGTCCTAACTCATTGTAAGAGAATCCTCAATTGAGTCTAATTTAATCTCTAATTTCAACATGTTTTAACACTCTTTATTTGCTATACTATCTATATTGAAGATACTCTCTATTTTATAGCTTTTAGAATCTATCTATCCATTTGTAACTTTTCTTTTTCAATTTTTCTTGAATTTAAATTTAAATTGTGATTATAAAACTTAAATAACAATATACTAAAATTATTGAAATTAAGCGGGTCACAGAGCAATTGAACAGAAACGTGAAGGTGCACGATGATGTTATGGTGAGGAAGTTATTACTTTGAATTTAGATTTATCAACTGATAAATGAATTTATTTTCTGAATGAAATATGTTAAGAGAGATGTATTACATATGGAAAATTATATTTTAATTGATTTATTCAAAAGACTTTTTACTTTTCATATATTGCTCATAGAATTATGTTAACACTTCTTAAAATCCAGCAACATACTGCATGAATTCTGTGTCCGACTCAAGGCCTTCCATTGTTTCCGGCGACAAAATCACCTCCAAATCCACACTTCCTCCTCCTTTCCTCCCCGGAAACGCCGATATCTTCCCGTCAAATTTATTCGCCCGTCCACTCCGAACAGCAACCGGCCTTCCCCACCCGAAATCATTCTCGTACATTGGAAATCTCGGCGAACTTCCCATTGTTAGCATAGCTCCGTCGAAATTTCCCAAAGGAAAACACCGTGGATCCTTTTCCCAATCCTCTACGAACTTCCTCACCATAACATCATCGTGTGCCTTCACGTTTTTGTTCAATTGCTCCGCGCACCAGTGTAGATCGAGAGATAATACGTCTCCTGCTGATACGTAAGTCGGAATGCTCTGAATTGCGTTGCCGAAGTATAACGGATTTTGCTTCGGTTGGAGACGGTGACGGCAATTTACCGCCATTCTGAATGTCGTCATTTTTGAAGCTGGGAATTTCCTTGCACGTGTAACTGCACGCCACAGCAATGCGCAAAGCGATTGAAATGATGAAATCTCAGCCGATTCTGTTTTGATTTTCAGGTGATCGTTGTTCTGTTTTTCCATCAATTTAACAATGTTGATTTCTCCGTCGAATTTCAATTTCTGATTGTTTGTCTTTGCTTTGAGTCTTTGAATTGATTCCCAGCTAAAACTAAAAATCCTCTCCCTTAATGGAGCATCGCCGGCGAAAGTAACTTTCGGTCCATCAGCCGGGAGTTTCAGTACAGAATTCGAAATCAAAACAGAATCACGTGTAAAATCAGGCTGCCTTACAATCCTTTTCACACCTCTACTCACCTCAGCAAATGTATTGAAGAAATTCCAAAACGATGTCCCGTCAGTGACGGAATGATTGACGGCGCATCCAATAAATACGCCGTCAGCTAATTCCGTCACTTGAACAGCTAGAAGAGGGATAAAATGCCCTTGATAGCTAACCGTTCGGTCCAAAGGGAAAAACTCCTTAACATGATCAGGAACATCAATAGAGCCTATGATATCACGAATGAAAATGTGAGTAGCTGTAGCATGTACAAAATCAACACCATCATCGTTGCAAGTAATGTAGACGTAGCCATCTGAGTCCGTCACGAATCCCCCAGCTAGCGGAGGGAAGCGAGTGAGAGTCTGAGAAAGACTGTGCTTGAGAAGGGAAATGAGTTGAGGTATAGGAAAAGGTGGACGAGTAAATAAACAACCTTTTTGAATGTAGTGAACAGAGAGCATAGGAAGATCGGAAACGGAGAGTTTCAGATGAGAAAGTGACGATTTTTCCGACGGGAAAATGGTGCATTTGGAGAGTAAAGTAACATGAGCAGCAGCAGCAGCAGAAGGCATTGTTAGTTAATTAGGTATTGTACTTGTCAGGCTGAGGATGAAGTGAGAGTACTAATAAGAAAGGGTTTATATAGGAGATTTGATTCATGCATTTGTGGTAATGCTCATTTGTCTGTTTCTCTTTGTTGCTAAGTTTGAAACATGGGGAGAATTTGACCTCATTTTATTTTTTTTAAATTTTATTTTGGGGGACTGCACTTAAAAAATGACTAGCTGGCGCATGTCCAACGTGAAAGTGGATTCAAAATTTAATATTTATATAATATCTTAAAGTAATCTTCACTAGTTATAACTAGTAAATTACTCTCCCCCGTCTAAAATAAGTGATCCAATAATACTGGTTCATTTTTATAAAATCAATAGATGATTTTGCACTTAATTTTTAATTTTATTTTTATCATTAATTATAGTCATTCTTCTATTATATTTTTTAAGATATTGTATTTATTATATACAAAGGGTAATATAGTAAAATTACTCTTCTATTTATACTTTCTTAAGAAATGTGTAAAGTCAACCGTAAACATGTATTAGATAGATGAAGTATTATGATGTCAGTAGATTACAAGTTCGGATTGTGAAAATAACTTCTTCTAGAAATACAAAATAATATTGCATATAATAGATATTTATGATTCAGTTCTTTTTTTAAAAAAAAAAAACAAAAGTTTAGTAGATTGGACCCTTTTTTTCCTCTTCACACCCTATATAATATCTTCTTTTTTCGTCTTCATATATTTATAATTTTTTAGTAAATTCATGAAATTTGATTCATGCATTTGTGAAGGTGGCTATTGTTGTCTTTTCTTTTTGTTTTCATTTCCGTTTTGGCAAGTGCTACTCATAGATTTGACTGGTCTGACATGCCCAACCGCCCCATCTATCTATAAACAAATATAATCAAAAGTGAAAGTGTTTCATCCTTAATCAGAAATTTTGGATTCGAATTTTGAATATAAAGTAATCAGAGATTTTGAATTTGAATTCTGAATATGAAGAAAAGAGTGTCATTCTCGAATAGATTTGTAGTGTGCGATTTGAAATTCATACTATAAAATCAGACTTTAAAGATAAAATATTATCTTTCAAAAATCGATTATAATTCAAAATTTGGCAACTTGAACATCAAAATCAAACTATATTGAACTACTAGGCCCTCCTTCCATTTACCTGTCCCCATAAAATACACTCCGTCTCATTTTAACTATCATCAAGAAAATAATAAATATAAGAAATAATTAATTATTAAAATATTTTTGTTTTTAAAAAATATATTAATGTATGAGCGCCGTCTTTTAACGTTCTGTATGTGATCTGGCATTCTCTTTATGATTACAAAACTCAATTTGGAATCTCCTCACCATTAATTAAAATATTTCTGCTAATTAATTAATTCCACTAATAATTTAAAATAGTTTTAATAATAAACTTAGCTTGTTTTGTAAATAATCCAACTTAAGAGTTCAGTTTGTTAATGTCCACAATGATCCTCTAAACCGTCTTTTTTGATTGGTCGGTGTATTCAATTAATTTAATCCAATTATGAATATAATTAGGATATAAACCAAGCACATTATTTAATTAATGGTTTTTACTGATCTGAGTTCCACTTGATATATGCTGTCTTTTCATTAATTAATTAATTGGGAGTACTACAACTATGTGGATGCCATCTTTGTGAATTTCCTTTAATCATGTAGGTAGAATTAAAGTCAAAATTTGAAATTTATGAGTTTGAATTTTTATTTTATTTTTAAAGTCACAGATTTTAAATTAATAATTTTTATATCTTCAATAACTTTTTTTACTATAAAATCAAAATTTGAAAATTTTTTAATGAATTCGATCACACTTGTAGTAATCAACACTTTGACTCCGCTCATGTATGTATGAGGACTCCTTTTCATCCTACTCAAAAAATAATATAATCATCGGAAGATAGAATATTTCACATGAAAAAATATGCATCTTTATGTTTGGTATTCTTCTGTGCGATCTGACGATTTATGTGCAACCTGTGACTCTCGCCTCCTATTTGTTCAAGGCAAGCAACATGAATTTGATTCAATCTATGTATTCAATTTTGCTGTTGAAATGCTTAGTTAATTTCTTAACCTTGATAGAAAAATTATTTATTCAATAATTCGCGTATGAAGATAAGAAATTTGGATCTCAAAATAATTATCGTAAAATTCTTTTCTCCCTTTATTTCAATTTATGTGCCATTCGTTTTTTTGAGAGTCAAACAATTTAAGTTTGATCATGAATTTGCGCATGGAATCTTCAATTTTTTGAAATGAAATTTATATATTTGTAAACTACATAAAAAGTATTATAAGTCACAATAATTAATAATTAAAATGCTTAAAATATCTATGGAAAGTTTAAAATAAAAAATAGATTTATTTGAATCTCGATCGAAATTCGAAAATTGTCACATGAAACGAAGAGAGTATTTGTTAGACAAATAAGACAAATCAATGATTTGTACGGTGGCCGTCCTTTCTACAAAAAATGGGTTGGAATCTCTCACTCTCTTACTTACAAATAGCCAATTTTTAATTTTTTTTAAAAAAACTTGTAGTCAAATTAAATATATAAACTATCGTCTACCACGTTTTAATTAATTAATTTTAACTTTTAATGGAAATACTTTAATTAAAAGACTTTTATCATATATTATAATTAAACAAACTAAAACACTCATGTATTTAGTGAATTTATGAAATTTGATTCATGTATTTGTGGAGGTGGCTGTTGCTGTCTTTTCTTATTTGTTTTGATTCATGCATTTGATACTTTTTTTGAGCTATTAAAATTATTTTTCAAACACATTTTAATTGATTTCATGATATTTAAGAACTTTTTCCTCTGATCCATATTATGTGAATTGTCGAAACATTTCATAAGAAAAAAATTTAATAACAAAAGCTAAATGTTACTTTTCACTATTATCCTTTGATTATTCTCAAACTATATTAACTTTAAAGGTTTTAGCATTAAAAGTCAAATGATTCTTTGTTTAAGTTTAATAATAAAGTAAAGGAAATCGGCCTGCTTTTCTCTCTTTTCTCCTTCAAAATGTGAAGTAATTAAGAATCCCCATTTAAAAAACATGATAAACATGAAGAAAACAAAATCTCAAAAAATCTCTTGATTTTTTTTTAAATGATTTATTTGAATATGAAAAAAGTCTCGGTAACTCACTTAATATAGACTTGAGGGCAGGAGTGGACCCACCCATATCGAAGGGGTCAAGCAACACTTCTTTGTCGGAAAATTACACCATATATAGAGGTTAAATTTTGGTGTTATATATATTAAGTATTGACATCTCTAAACACAAGTTAAATATTTAGTCTAGTGGTTAAGGTATTGCGAAAAGTCCTTGAGGTTGTCCTGAATCCGTTATTGCGTAATATTTTTAGGCTAAATGACGATTAAAATGAGACGAAGGAAATAAAATACACGAGTGCTGTCTTTTATCGTTCTGTATAATGTAACCATTATATTCTCCTTATAATTACAAACATAATTTGGAATCTCCTCACCATTAATCAGATTCTTCTTCTAATTAATTAATTAAAAATACTTTTAATAATTGAACTTAGCTTGTATTATAAGATCCTCTAAACCGTCTTTTTTGTTTGGTCGGTGTGTTCTATAACTCTAATCCAATCAATAAATGAACAAATTGGATGTAAATTAACAAAATACAGTATACAATATAATCTACTAGTAATATTATACATACTGCTATGCATTATTTTTAATGGTTTGACTCCATATATAAATTGTATCCGACAGTGGCGTATTCATGATTCAAAGTTTTATGAGTTTAAAATTTGATCTTGTCGTCTATCGGCATTGAATTCATTATATGATTACTTTTTATTGGAATTTAAATATGTGAATTTATGTTCAGTGTCGGAAATATTAGATTTAATCTTTGATGATACTATTCTACATCCACCTATATGATGTCTTCATATTAATTAATAGTGACAAATTAAGGTGTCAAAGTAACCTTAGTTAATGTTTTTTCAGCTTCCATGTGAATGACAGTTAACGATATTTGTGAAGGATATTTAAAGATAATAATTATAATAGTCTTTATTGTGTTAGGACTATTCAATTACTTGAACAATATAATACTACTAATAGTACGATGAAAAATGCTTAATATATTAATCTTTAATTTATGTACACTGTATCAGCTGAAGTGCGTGCATTATTTCATCTTTCTAGGGTTTATTGACAGCTTTAAAAACACTTATTTATTTGACTAATTAAATTTTAATACACCCCTAATTTTGTAATATGAGTGAAATGCAGTCTTAAATTCTCGCCAAGTTTAGATGTGTTTTCAATACTTCTCTCGACATTTTATTAAAAGTTATATGCTCTTACAAGAGTTTGAGACCAGTTGCTATGTTGTATAGCAGATCGAGAATGTATCTAAATTTAGTTAGTCAAGTATAAGCGTTTGTGGTTATCAATAATTCGAAAATCAAACTAATAATTTACGCCAAGATCAGAATTGTTCTCGATATTTCTCAATAACTATAAAGGTCAATAGTATCAAATTGTCATGTTCAAAAAATGACCAGTGTAAAGTTTAGATATGTTTTCAAATTCAAGGGAATCCCAATCTATTTTGCCCAAAAAAAGCTAACATAAAATTAGTGTATAAATGATATAATATATATATTTAGGGGGACAAATCCCTGATCCCAGAATCTGTTTTGGGGCAGTCATTCTATACTTAAAACAGCAAATATTTTAAACAATACTAATATTGTTATGTATTATTGTAGGTTAGATGCATACTCCTTTTATCAGTTGACAAAGAACTTCCACACGCCAAGTGATAACATATTTCAACCTTTCGGGTTTCGTCTATTTTTCCTTGTTCAATATTGACATAGATACATGGTATATTTCTTAAGGAATAATAAACTAAACAAAAAATATATTTAGTGATAGTAGATTCGATTATTGCCGCAAAAATATTTAGCGCCAGTTGAGTTAATATTATTATATCCAGAGTCCTTAAAGCTTTTAACAACATTTATATAGAGTATTGATCATAAATATCCATATTTATTATTGTCGCTAAATTTAATAGAACAACATTTTTACTATAGCACTTTTTTAAACTATAATAAATTTGAAAAATGACTATAGTTAATAATAAGGGTAAATTAGAAACTAAATAATAAATTATCTCGTGATTTTCTAAGGTAAACTATAAAACTAAAAATCTATTTTTATTATAATGAACAAGTAAAAGTGAACCAAGAAAATAACAATTAGTAATCGTATTTTCACTAATACGTCCCCTATTGATTAGGGGTGTGCACTCGGTTTTTCGGTTTTGGTTTTGCACTATTCGGTTTGGATTTTTCGGTTTTTGGTTTTGTAAAAGTGTAACCCAATCCGATCCGAAATAAAGTTGGTTTGGTTTTCCTCTATTTGGTTCGACTTTTTCGGTTTGGTTATTCGGTTATGTCAATAATTAATAACATAACCAAAGTAATAATATTTAATCCCTTAAAATATACTTTCTAATATAAATCACAAGTAAAACTTAAAACACAATACTTATAAGTATACATATTATAGATGTAATTCAAACATAAAATATAAATGTAATCATCATGAAAGGCAATAACCAAAAAGGGACAAAAGTGGTTAACTCCAACTTAATTCTAAACCTAAACATTATATATATATATATATATAATATTCGGTTTTTCGGTTTTTACTTTTTAAAATCCGAAATCAAACCAAAAAATCAAACAAAGTAATTTATTAATCCAAAACCAATCCGTAAACCCAAAAAACCAATACAAATAAAAATTCGGTTTGATTTGGTTTGGTTATTCGGTTTAATCCAAATAGTGCACACCCCTACTATTGATACATTAGTAAGAATGCTCTAAACTGCGTTGCCAAATCAAAAATAGGACAAAAAAATTAAAATGGAGGAAATATTAACGAGCGCTATTTTTTACCGTTGTAATATGTGATCTGTCATTCTCCTTAAACTAATTAATTAGTACTTAATTAATTCCACTAATAATTTAAAATATTTTTAATAATTGAACTTAGCTTGTGTTTTAAATGATCCTCAAAACCATCATTTCTGATTGGTCGGCGCATTAATTTAATCCAATTATGAACAATTAGATATAAACTAAATACAGTATACATGTAGAAATAGTATCTACTAGTAATATTATACGTACTACTATGTATTATTTAATTATTTGACCTATAGTTCCAGTTTATTTATGCTGTCTTTATATTATAACTAGATAATGTTGTCCGTGCTATGCACGGGCCCAATAATATAAATGGTATGTTTTGGGGTTAATAACCGAGTTTTTGAAGCGATTGTTTGCGTGGATAAAGGAATAAGTTTTTTTATCATAAATCTGTACTTTCTTTGACGCTATTTAAGACATATAATATGACTACCCGCATACAACATTTTGTAAATATTTTATGTTGTCAATTATCATGATTTATAGTATTTTTACGATAGATTCACTTCAAGAATCAGTGGAATTTTTTATATTTTTTTCAAAACATATTTTATGTTGTCAGTTATCATGATTTATAGTATTTTTACGCAATTTTTAAATATAAAAAAAAATAAGACAAATAAATTAAAATGGACCCAATATATGTTATTTTTGTTGTCTCAATTTATGTGACACAAATGAAATTTGAAAAGTCATTGAAATTTTCATATTTTTTTTAAAAATGTTTTAAGTTATTAATTATTGTGATTTATAATATTTTTATGTAACTGTGAAATAACGTACATTACTGGTCACTTTGTCCTAATTTATGTGATATAGATAAAATTACAAAATTAACCCTTTTAAAATGTCTTTCAGATATTTTAAGTTGTTAATTATTATTATTTATAATACTTTTTTGGTAATTTTAAAATGATATGTGTTATTTTTTCTGTCCCAATATATGTGAGCCTGATAGAATTCTGAGAGTCAACCTATTTTATTATATAGCTTTTAAATATTTTAAATTGGTAATTATTGTATTTTTTAATGTTTTTTAAGTCATTTGCAAATGATATATGTTGCTTCCTTGATTGGGAGTTTTCCATTTTCTTGATTAGGACTTTTCCATTTGTGACATATATATTTATTATTTTAAAAGGGAGTTTATGCCCAAGTTCTACTATATAATAAATATAATATATAATATTCAAGAAAGTCCTAATCTTGAATATTATATATTATACTTGGGCATAAACTCCCTTTTAAAAGTCCCACAATTATAATATATAATATTGAAGATTGGGAAAAATTCCAATCTTAAATATTATATATTATACTTGGCTTAAACTCCCTTTTATAATATAGTAGAAATATAATATAGTAGAATAGAATATAATAGTCACTCTATTGTTATGTGAAAAAAATGTAGTATTGAATATACGGTATCAAGTCAAACTATAATAAATAAAAGATTTGTGATAATTATTTAGCAATAATAATATAATTATTGTTATAGTATATTTAGTGGCAATAATAAATATAAATATTTATAACCAATACTCTATATAAATGTCGCTAAAAGTTTTAGCAACTCTAAATACAATAACATTAACTTAATTACTGTAAATGCTTTTCGATAATAAATATTGCCGATAAAAAGAAAAATCTATTGTCACTAGAGTGTGTTTGATTAATATTTTTCAATTTTCTCATGTTTGATTGATTTAAATGTTTCCGAATCAACTTATTTTCCTCAAATTTAAGAAAAATGACTTATCTCTAAAAGGTAAGGAAAATATTTTCGAAAACTCTTTTTCAATCTCACACCTCAACTTTCCACCCCCTAACTCATGTCTCGAGTAACAATTCCTAATACTAATTCGGTATCTTGACTCTCTATTTGGAACCCGACTCCCGACCTCGATTCAAGCCAATCTGGACTTCAAGTCGGATCGAGGTTAGATCACAATTTAAGTGTCAAATCCCGAGTGAGTTTGAATTTCAGATCAAATGTCGGAATCGGATTCCGAATGGGTAAATTTTCCAACGCTATAGTAGAAAATTTGGAAGATATTTACATAAACCCTTATAACTAATTAATGATAACAATAGGTAAAATCATGTTAATTCTTTTTATCTCATTAATTTAAAAGTTTGATTTTTCGATTATCGTTCCTTCGTATGCATCTAAAAGAGAATATATTCACGTTTTTTGTCATATCAATATCAAGTGGATAGAGGTTGTTAAGCCTAGCTATCAAATTGCTAAATTCAAGGAATAATTAACGTAAAGTTTAGCTATTTTTAAATCAAAAAGACTAGTATTCAAACTATTACCTACCACTTTTTAATTAAATAATTAATTAATTAAAACAATTTAAAAGACTATAATCATTGATTGTGTTTAAAAGACAGCCTAATATTTAATTCATAAATTATATTAATCAGATTAATCATGAAATAGGTACACTTACTACTATTATGCAATAATTTGATAGTTTGATTCTGTAGTTAAATGAACTTGGACATTATAACAGCAATTCGAAAAATAAGTATACTATTGTAGTCGTTTGTTTATTTTTATTTGTTCATATTTAACTTGGCACGATGTAATTACAGTAACATTCAGTACACAGTAACATACTGCATGAACTCCGGGTCAGACTCCAGGGCATCCATTGTTTCCGGCGATAAGATCACCTCCAAATCAACGCTTCCTCCTCCTTCTCTCCCTGGAAAAGCTGATATCTTCCCGTCAAATTTATTCGCCCGTCCACTCCGAACAGCAACTGGCCTGCCCCACCCGAAATCATTCTCGTACATTGGAAATCTCGGCGAGCTCCCCATTGTTAGCATAGCTCCGTCGAAATTTCCCAACGGAAAACACCGTGGATCCTTTTCCCAATCCTCTACGAACTTCCTCACCATAATATCATCGTGCGCGTTCACGTTTTTGGTCAATTGCTCCGCGCACCAGTACAGATCATTAGACAGAACTTCCCCTGCTGATGCGTAAATCGGAATGCTCTGAATTGCGTTGCCGAAGTATAACGGATTCAGCTTCGGCTGGAGACGGTGACGGCAATTTACAGCCATTCTAAATGTCGTCATTTTCGAAGCTGGGAATTTCCTTGCACGTGTTACTGCACGCCAGAGCAATGCGCATAGCGATTGAAATGATGAAATCTCAGCCGTTTCTGTTTTGATTTTCATGTGATCGTTGCTTTGTTTTGCAATCAATTCAACAATGTTGATTTCTCCGTCGAAACTCAATTTCTGATTGTTCGTCTTCGCTTTCAGTCTTTGAATTGATTCCCTGCTAAAACTAAAAATCCTCTCCCTCAACGGAGCGTCACCGGAAAACGTGATTTCAGGGCCATCAGCCGG
This sequence comes from Solanum lignicaule, assembly GCA_029582545.1. NCBI lineage: Eukaryota > Viridiplantae > Streptophyta > Magnoliopsida > Solanales > Solanaceae > Solanum > Solanum lignicaule. The sequence goes on from JAJOOF010013612.1 coordinate 13,913, forward strand.
GAGTTTCAGCACAGAATTCGAAATCAAAACAGAATCACGTGTAAAATCAGGGTGCCTTACAATCCTTTTCACACCTCTACTCACCTCAGCGAATGTATTGAAGAAATTCCAAATTGATGTCCCATCAGTGACAGAATGATTGACGGCGCATCCAATGAATACGCCGTCAGCTAATTCCGTCACTTGGACAGCTAGAAGAGGGATAAAATGCCCTCGATAGCTAACCGTTCGGTCCAAAGGGAAAAACTCGTTAACATGATCAGGAACATCAATAGAGCCTATGACATCACGAATGAAAATGTGAGTAGCTGTAGCATGAACAAAATCAACTCCTTCATCGTTGCAAGTAATGTAGACGTAGCCATCTGAGTCTGTCACGAATCGCCCTGCGAGCGGAGGGAAGTGAGTGAGAGTCTGAGAAAGACTGAGCTTAAGAAGGGAAATGAGTTGAGGTATAGGAAAAGGTGGACGAGTAAATAAACAACCTTTTTGAATATAGTGAACAGAGAGCATAGGAAGATCGGAAACGGAGAGTTTTAGATCGGGAAGTGACGATTTTTCCGACGGAAAAATGGTGCATTTGGAGACTAAAGCTACAGGTGCAGTAGTCATTGTTAGTTAATTTGAAGCTGAGGATGAAGTGAGAGTAGAAAGAGGAGGGCTATATATAGGGAGTTTGATTCATGCATTTGTTGACCTAGTGTTCCATTTTTTATTATTTACTCATTTTAATTTTGGGCGGACTGCATTTCAAAATATACTGTACGAGTAATAATGAAGGTGAGTCTTTGTTGTAACAGTAAATAAAATTATTTTCATATGATCCAATGGCCTATCTACAGTGATTTTAGGGTAGTTCCTTGAACATCCTTAGTCGAAAAATTAAATATTTAGCAAAATTTCAAACTTCGACTTTTATGTGATCAGCAGGTTAAAAGATTCAAACTATGGAAACAATCTCTTGCAGAAATATAAATTAAGACCATGTACATTAGATTATCATATCCGTCTCTTCCCCGACTCTCGCACATAGCGACAGCTTAGTATTTTAAACTATGGTTTATTTCGCTTTCATATTCGAGAAATAACAAATGAGTTCACAGTCTTATGTATAATCATTTTTAGTGAATTTACGGAATTCGATTCATGCATTTGTAAAGATTACTGTTGCTATCTTTTCGTCTTGGATACTGCTACTTGAAAGATATGACTGGTTGGCACGATGCCCAACTAACTATAAACGATAATAAACTACCTCTCCGTTTATTTTTATTTATTCATGTACGGAGGAGTATATGTCGAGTTTTAGAAGGTGTGAATGAAAATGAAGACTCGTGACTTTTATGCAAAGTTAAAACTTTTATGACAAGTTGTGACTTTTAACTTTTACAACAAAGGATTATAATTTCTGACTATTTTAAAAGGATTGTGACTTTTTTTATAAGAGACACTAAACACATATTCACACTATCATTTGTTGTCTATAAATAGAGAGATTTCCTCTTATTTTTCAAAACGAATATTCTGAACTTCAAAACTACTTCTTCTCCACAAACAAAACTTTACTTCCGTTGAGTGGTTCGCTGACACTGTGGTTTTAGGTATCAATACACCGATGAATAAGATTGTTCTATCCTGGGAAGATATATTTCATTAACCTCGGGTACTTGAGGAGAATAATTTTCTTAAGGAAACACTGTGAATTCAGTGGGCTCAATTTTCTTCTTTGAGAAATTTTTTTTTGTATATTTTTTCTAATCTTTTTCGGATTTTATTTTCTTTACTGGTTTTGAGTTTCTTGTTTTGAAAATATTATTTTTAAAACTTTGTTGTTTCTTATCAAGTTCTTCGAAGTTATTGTTCTAAATATCTTAGTAGTACAGATTAACAACAATATATCATAAAACATGAATTTACTTTAAATATCTATAGATATTTTGTGTTTTTTTAAAATATATGTATGTGTTTATACTTCGACAAATATGAAATATATATACTTCTGCTAATTATTACTAATTAATTAATTAATTCCACTACTTAGCTTGTGTTCTACATGATCCCAGTTAAGAGTTCAGTTTATTAATGCCCAGAATGATCCTCAAAATTTTCTTTCTTGATTGGTCGGTGTATTCTATTTAATTTAATCCAATTAGGAATATTTGGATATATAAACAAAAAAACAAATTAATACAGTTGTATCAACAAGTAGTATTATAGGTTGACTTGGAACGGAATTTAAGAAAAAAAAAAGACTTTTTAATTTTGTGATTGTAAATTAAAGTTATATCCACGTTTTCGAAAGATTCTTAACTCGAAGAAAATAATGATGGCAAAATAGCATACGATCTATAGCCATTGCAATCAATATGAGCAAACCCCTTCAACACTTTTTGCTTCTTTCTTAGCTCCCATACACCGAGAAGAAACTTAAAAGAGAGAAGCATTGAAAACACCTCTGAGTTTGGTGTAAATTATTATTTTTCATCCTTGAATTATTTACGGCCTTAAAAACACCCCTCTACTTTTACTAACTAAATTTAGATAACCCTCAGTCTGCCACATGACATAGCAAGTGGTCTTAAACTCTTGTAAGAGCATATAGCTCTTAATAAAATGCCAAGAAAGGTGGTGAAAACACCAACAAACTTAACGAGAATTTAGGAATATATTTCACTCATGTAGAAAGATCGAGGGTATATCTAGATTCAGTTAGTCAAGTAAATGAATGTTTTTAAGACTATCACTAATTTGAGAAAGTGTTTTCAATACTTTTCTCTAACTTATTCATCTGACATGATAAGGTGATAATAGACGGAAAATATTAGTTCAAAGTGTAATACAACCATAGCATAATTTAGGTTGTGCAAGTTGCAAATTGTGCCATATTCAAGAAAGTTTTATGAATTTAAGTTTACTATTTTCTGTTTGGGAAAAAAAAAATCGAACTGGAGCTGTCAAAGGTACTGGACATTTTCAATTAACAACTGTTAATGCCATGAAAGGCAATTACAGAAAGATGGAAACTTATGTATCCTTACACCTCTGACCTCTAACCTATCGAGTACTCTGAGTCTCTCTCGCACGGAAAATTGTATGTCTAGTTAACCTATTGAGTACTCTGAGCCAATACTTGAAACCCATGAGCCTCGTCTATCAAGAGGATTGATCGCGATGAGAAAAGTCAGACCATTCAGTCACCCGGTCAAAAATCTGGCCTTGCATTACGAGAATGAAATCATCATCAATCACAGAATCTGAGCAGCGGTATTCAACTTCTCTGCAAAGCTGAGTTGAGTCCTCGTGAGGCTTGCCAAATACAGTAAAAGCAATTGGTCCTACAAATAAAGATAAATTCAGGGTACGATAACCCAGATCGAACCAAAGTGACTTAACCAGTAGTATAGAGTCTCCTACCTACGTTCTGGGTCGGGAAAGGGGGCAGGGAAGCAACAGCATAAACATAGTAAGGGGCAAAAACACTACCTGAAGACCATCATTCACAAGCTTATCAAAGGCTTGGGGTGAGAGTTTAGGAATTGTAGCCACGGTATCAGCAATGAATCTTCCTGTTTTGTTATCCTGGGGTAGACGTCCTTCCTACAAATAAAACCCAATATGAAGACTTAGAGACGAAAAACCATAGAAGCTTGCTAAATTAAGGCAAGGGAAAGTTACTGTTACCACGACATCATCAACATATTTGTGGACATCATCAATAAGAGCAAGTAATCGCTCCATTGATGCTTCCATTCCTTCAAGATCATTGGGAAGTTTGTCCACAGTTGTTGTCTTGAGCATATCAACTGCATCAAGGGGCACAAGAAAGTATCAGTAAGGATTTCCATTGTGAACAGGAAATAAAACCTATTGTTTCAACCAATCTATATATAAACACTACTTCTCGACTTAAACACATTAACAATATGGCTACTTTTTGTATAATATACTTGAGATGAATACTTTATACAAAAATACCCTGATCAACCCTCATTGTTATAAGAAAATCCCACCAACAGTTCTCAATTACATAAATCACCTAACCCCTCTTCCATCCAATCTGACCAATGCACATGGACATAGCTAAGTCAATATGCAGTAAAATAGGGCCTACTCTATTTGGAAGGGAAGGGAAGGGAAGTAGAGACATACATCCAACCCTTTCAGCTTCAACCATGCGTAGATCCAACGGAATTTCCTGGAATTGAGCAGCAAGTGGCTGATCTCCAAGAGACAAATGCACAGAGACAAAGCCTTTTATTGAAGCTTCCCCATTTTGAAATCCAGTATCAACAGTCAAATGTATAGGATTTGAAGTTTCTCTAGAATAAAACTCTTGGATCAAAGCACTACCACCAGAGACTCCAAAACCAGTAGAAAACCTGGAATGTTTAAGCATGAGATATCCACAAATTCATCAGCTCAAGTATTCGAAGTGTTTGATTTGTTGACTACCACACAAAATAGGAGGTGCATAAGTCCACCAACCAAAACTTAGGGTGGATGTTGTGGGATGTTCAAGGAAAAAAGAACCTGGAAAAGTTGCCTAATGTTTTATAATATATAAAAGAAGGCGGAAAGAATTGTATCTTGACAAATGCAGTCATTATTTCATGTTTTGTACATGCAAAATATAGTGGCTAGTACCACTCCTCTCAGCCTCACTTATCCGAACAAATACTATTTCCATCATTCCAGATTATTCACCAAATATTCAAGTAGCATAAATGTAAAAGATGAAACAAACAAACAACAATTGTACCTTAAATTAAGCAAGTTGGGGCATAAACACAAAAGCATAAAATAAAAGGGCATAAATATATCGAGAATTACCATCCAACAATCACTTCTTTTGGATTCACCTTCTGATGAGACGATAACATGTTATGATGGTAATCAATATCCAGTGCAACCTTTAAAAGAAGGCATGCCCAAAAGTTCAGAAAAAGTAATAAAATAAAAGCACAGTACAACAAGCTCTATATTACAAATGGGGGTATCGTTTTAGAATCATGGAGTTAAGAATACCATCACGAGAAAAGAAACAACAATTTGGCAAAACAGGATGAATTGAAGACATTTCTGTAAGATGTATTAGCTCTAAGAGTATTTAGAACATATAAAAAAATTCTACATAAATTTGTGTGCCTGTGTAGTTCTTGCAGACTCTTTCATCAACATGTCATTCATTCTTGACACCATCTTGCAACAAAAAACAACCACTCTCCAAATTAAAAATATAAGGTTAAATGCAGGTATTTCTCCCCTCTCCCTCTCTCATGGCATTTACCTCAACTTTCTACTTCTACAATTAAATGCTAAATAACTATTTGTTATTCCCTTCCATCCAAAATAATTGATGTTTTAAAAGTGGTTCCATAACAATTGATGTTTCACAAAACCAAGAAGGTATTTAATTCTTTTTCTCAAATTTTCCCTTTGGCACATTCCTAATCAGTAATCACCATGATATTTATCTCAACAAAGAAAATAAAATCATAATTAAGGGTATTTTAGTCAAACCACTCTTAATTTATAGGAGTTAGTGAATTCCTTCATTCATGTGCCCAAGCCTAAAACATCAATTGTTTCGGACCTATTCCAAAACCTTGCTAACAGTTTTATCCAAACAAATCTTGGTGTATTAGTTTGATACATCTACATAACTTCAACTATTTTTCATTGTCTCTTTCTTTGCATTTTCATCTAGACTTTCTATGTGAAATTGATTCTTTTAGAAATGTAATGGGGAAGGAGCTTAGTTGCAATCAATTAAAGTAACAACTGTAACTAAGAGCAAAGAAATAAAACTGAAACAATTAACATATTAGAATTCGGTAAACATTAAGGTCTTTATTAGTTGGACCGTCACTCCATGAGTTCATGTTGTCACTCCAGTGAAAGGCACTGGGTAAATGGATCCATTATCTGATCACTTCTTAGATATGGTTAAGACAGATCAAGAACCAGATATAACTTTTATATTGTACAAAATTGTTAACACTGGTGATATTTACAGGTTAGCTCAAGCCACAAACTAGCAATAAGGATTCAGATTACAGAATACACATTGCTGCAAAGAATCCTTCATCTTCTCTTGAAACTCTGCCCCACCCCCACCCCACCCTACCAAATATGTCCTTCCTTTGAAATGACACCAAAAATGAAATTATCTAGTTTCTAACTAATGCTCCTTAAGTTTTCTTCTTTTACTGTACCTCAGAAAAACACGGTGCAAAATGGCCACTATCTATCCTTCTTCATTTGGATTAATACACATTAAGTTTCTTGTCATACTGATTGGCTAAAAACATCTGAACTATTAAGCTCTAAAGCAAAAAATAAAATTCAAATTCACACACACTAAGTTAACAAGATCTATAAACTAGTAAATATCACTCAGTGTTACTAAAATGCAACTACATTTCTACAAAACATATTCCTTCTCTAAGTATTTTCACTCAGCATTTGCATGGTCTAGACACAATTTATCATGCACAAACACCATGTGCACCCTAATCAGCGATATTTTATCAATAAAGTAATATAAGCAACAATAACGTTCTCTAAGTTCGAAAAAATCACTAAAAATTGCTCATTTGATTCATGCCGTTAACCAAAAATTACACAAAAATCATCCAAACGGAGAGAAAGAGTTACAATCGAAATACAGCTCATTTCCGATTAATTCCAGAAAAATCAATCTAAAAAGGACTAAAATTAAGAGAATCTGCAGTAATGAGAGGCAAACCTGATCTTCAGACTCGCTGTGCGGAACGGCATAACAATTCCTAACGTCAACAGTACCATCAGGTAATACAGAACCGAGAAGTGTGCCTATGATACGCTCGGCTTGGTCAGGGCGCCTCACAAAGCAATCGCAGATGTTGAAAATGACCAAAGGATGAACTTTAGCCGATAAGCTCGCTGATGATGGCGAAAATTGCAACACTGTTTGATCGCTGGACGCCATTGTTGTCATCCACTGTTCTTCGTACTGTGAGCGAGCAAAATACGAAGAACTGTAAGATGGAGAGAGCTGTGCGTGAGAGTGAAGTTGCTAGGGTTTTGCGGATTGGAAATAACGGGTGAAGCTTTGTTTTGGGCCGGGTCTTCTTTTCTAATGGAAATAACGCGAATAAGCATATATATATACTAGTTAATTAGTTAATATAACTACGGTTTGAATCATACCATTCACCACTAATTTCTAGGTAAAATTACGCAGCCGAGTTTCGATTGTATAAATGTGTCGGTCGAGTTTCATTTGTATAAACGTGGAGTTTTTTAAATTTGTAATATAATTTGTATAACTGTTTAAAATTAAGATGTTTATGTTTGTATAAATTTGTTATTTCAAGTCTTATAATATTTATATAATTTCGAAATTTGTATAATTCCGGAATTAGCTTTGATTATACAAATACACGCGAATTATGCAAACGTACGCGAATTATACAAACGTAGTTGCGAATTATACAAATGATGTTGCCATAACAGTTTAGACTGTAGCTATTGTCCGAAAATATGCAAACTATAGCTAAGGATCATAATTAATTTTATTATGATGCTATATGTGAAATTTTCTCCTTTTTATAATCCAAAGATAAAAGACTATTTTGGGCTTTTTCTCGTATGGTTTAAAGTTGATAATGGATTGACTCGTTTGTTGGTGAACAAGTTATTTTGAAACAAATTATTTTGGATTCGTTATTGTGGGATTGTTATTCTACCTTTAATATAAGATAAAAATAACACTATAGTTCCATAATAAGTTATCCTGCAATTTTATCTAACCAAACATGAGATACACTCGTCTTAAAATTAATCAGAATTAGTTATCCTTCATTTTATCCAACCAAATATGAGATAAACTCATCTAAAAATTAATCAGAATTGGTGATTATCATACAATTTTATCTCAACCACATTTGAGATAAAGTCATCCTAAAACTAATTTCAGAATTAATTATCTCTTGTCATTTGAACCAAAGGAGTCCTAAGGTCTAAAGTTGAGTACTACCAAACTTAACTTTAAATCCAAATCCGAAATACATTTACACAATATAAAAAAGAATTTGTTGCAGAAAAATTGTTGATTCGAAAAATTGTGAAGACAATACTCTAGTTAATTTCTAATTTAAGTACATTGATGACTCTTTTGCTATCATATTTGTAAGATAATTTGATCGTTACTGACTACATAAATTTTTTTGATACATAATTACAAGGATGGAATCATGATTGTTAGACGTGATAAGATGAAATTCTGAATATTTCAAAGTTTAATTGTGGTGGAAAAGCAAAAATAAACGGTCAAAATTTATTTGTATTTATATCAAATCAAATGAATGTATCATCATTGCCATATACTTTCTTCGATTTATTTTACTTGATTCTTATTAGTAATCAAGTTTTTTAGTGAGCAGAATCAAAATATAAAGAAACAAATATTTGTTAGATAAAAATGGTGTATATACATGTACTATTGTTAGACAATAAAGATTTAATGAGTGATATATCCGTTTAAAATCGCAAAGTTAAAAAAATATATTTACTACCTTTTTCTCTAGTATAATTAACTAAATTTCTTTAAGAGTGCGTTTCAATCCAAAAAATTATTTATTTTATAATGGAATACCTTCTTTAATTTATTATCATAGTCATATATTTACACTTCCACCAACTTCACAGGAAAGTTGATGAGGAGGCGTTAAAGTTTCTCCAATAAACTGAAGCAGAGTTAGAATTTAAAGTTTATAAATTTTTTAAAAATTTAAAATTTCATAAAAATCATGGTAGATATGAATACTTTCTCTTTGATAAATGTTTGACTTTTTCTTTTTATCTTTTTAGATTTTTAAAAAAAGAATCATATTATATCATTTAAAAAACAAAAAAAAAATCAGTGGGTGTTAGAACCGCATTAGAATTCCAATTTAATTCGGATAATGTATTACAGAGTGCCCATTTAAAACTGAGGCTCTCAATATATCACTCTTATTATTATACGTCATCTAATTTTGAGAAAATAAATAATATTAAATAATAAAAATAAATAAATATGAAAAATATTTTTTTTTAATTTTTTTAATTAAATAACTAAAAATAAATAAATATTTTTAATATAATAAATAAATAAAAACGGACAATATGTTAGGTGATGTACTTGCCTTTTTATTATGTAGTTAGTGGCGTACATTTAAACCAACAAAAATAGTTGTTTTTTAGTACTTACTATATAGGTGGAAGTTTTGTGTTTCTCTTATCGGGATATGATTTCCTCTTACGTGTATGTGACTAGGATTAGTTACACGTTGCTAGCATTCTTATCATGTTTTTTTTTTTTTTGGCTCACTTGTATTTCTCTTATTAAATTAATGTAATTTATTTGTTAATAGAAGAGTTCGATCATAGCGATAGAATTGATTATCTTTATGCATAAGGATCCTAGATTACCTGTTAGAAAAGATTGAAAAATAATCTTTCAAGATTTTTCTTTTCTTAAGTGTTCGATATCTACATTAGAGCTCAACTATTTCAGATTTGTGCTGCATAGAGCCTCATTTAGGAGGGAGCGCTTCCTATCATTATTTTTTCATAACAACAGTTTTGAACCCGAAACTTCTGACTGAAAAAGAAGTAATTTCATCCACTATATCATATCCTTTGATGATAATTTTCGAGGAGTTAGAAATAAGGCTAAAAGAAAACTTTCTCTATAAGTATTTTTGAAATTTTAGCTAAATATAAATTATTTATTTTGAAATATTTTTAAATAAGGCATGATACGAAATTTTGAAGTAATAAATTTAGGCATGATACGCAAAAATAAAACAATATTTTAATTTATTTCAGCTATTAAGTAAATACTTCAATTTTGAATATACATGTGTTAACACTTTAGCCTGTTTCTAATGTGTTTTAGTTGAATACTAACAACTTATAAACAATCCTTCTATTCATTTTATTTGTCCACTATCTCGAATTTTTTTTTTCTTCTTCTTATCCCTTTTACTATATTAAAAGAAGATAATTACTATTTTTCTATATTTTATATTTAATATTAATTATTTATTGCTCGAATCATTTTTAAAGATCCATTACTATCAAATATTAATTAATAGAGAAATATGACAAAATAATTATATATATCATTATTTTCTAAATAAATATGTTAAATAAAAGTAAATCAAAAAGAATAATTACTTAATGATTTTCAAAATTTACGTATCACGTCAACATGGGAATTAGTTGAAGTGTTTCAAGATCTTGAAACTCAAAAAAAAAAGTTTTCCTTTTTAGAGATCTAAATAAAAAAGTCCCCTTTCCTCACGGGTTTTCTGTTGTTTTATGTTTCTTTCATATTTTGTTTTTGATTTGACCACTTCTTCTGCCTATTTTGTTCTACTTCCTCTCCATACATTTTGCCTATTTACTCTTAAATAATGACCAAAAAATAGGTATTATACTAATTATGAAACTCCAAAATTCTCTTCTTGTTCAATCCTCTTCTCCTTCAACCCTTTCTTTTCTCTATTCATCTCCAAAATCAAACAAATGGGGTCATAAAAATCCAAACTTTATTTGTAAACTTGTTCTTTTTAGCCCAAAGAAACTTAGGTCACAATATTTTGAGAAAAATGACTCTAAAGGTCATAGTAGCATACAACCATGTTGTTGTAGTTCAAGATTTGGTGAAGAACAATTTGATGGTGAAGGGATTGAAAGAGGGGAAAATGAAGGGTCTTGTGCAATTTTTGGGAGTAAAGATTCAATTTTTCCATCAAAATTTGAGTCTCTTGAGCCAAGTTTGCTTGGTATTGAGCCAGAACCACCATATTGGCCAGAAAGGGAGGTAATTTCATGGGCACATATTGAACAAAAAGCTAAAAGTTTTGGACTTCCATTGTCACTTAGAATGATGCAAAAGAAATATCAATGGGAGTCTGGTAGATTTAAAGACTTAAAGGCAACAAATTCTTGCACATCAAAGGCTTTTAACTCTATGGTGTTTATTATTGTGGAGTTGCAAACTTATGCATTGCATATGAGGGAATCAATGTGTAATGAAGATTTAGAAATGATTATTGATAAAGTGCAAGGGGATATGTATGCATCATTTGTATGTCTTTTTCGACAAGTATTTTCGCAAACACCAATGTTAATGATGTATGTAATGATACTCTTGGCTAATTTTAGTGTTCACTCTGCTTCGGGAGAGAATTGTGATCAAACATATCTAAAAGTTCATTATCCTGATATTGTTCCTCAAGATGAGTCAAAAGTAGTGTGGAGTGATGAAGAGAAAGAATTGTGGGATTCAATACAAGATGAAACTTTGAATATGAGGGGTCTAAAGGGTATTGGCTTTGATCATGAAGTCATGTCAAAGTTTGTTTCACCATTGTCAGTGGAGATTGAACCAGATAATAGTGTTGACTATTATAAGGCTGATCTTGTTTATCAGATGAATCTGACTCATGAGCCTAATAACACTCTTTTGCTATGCAATTATGCACACTTTCTGAAAGTTTTCGTTCGAGATAATAATAGGTAATTTCTTCAACTTCCCTTGTCTTACATAATATATGATATGATCTTAGATAGGAGGTTGTGGAGGAAACAGATTTGGATAGTAGGTTAGTAGGTAGTAGTGTATTGTCTCAATATTTGTCCATACTAGTAGTCGTAGTATTGCTCCTATAGTTTTTTGTCCTATGATTTCTGTCACTGTTTGTTGTTTTTTGAACTTCCATTATCGAATTATTTTGCTGTAGCTACTGTTCAGAATGCCTTGGACTGGTTTTCCTTGAGCCAGAGGTCTGTCATAAACAACATCTCTACTTCTAAAGTAGGGGTAAGGTCTGCGTAAACTCTACTCTCCTCGGACCCCACTAGTTTGAGATTACACTTGGTATGTTGTTGTTGTCGTCACATAGAAAAGCCATACATCTAAACTTAAGGCTAGTATATCGAGCAACATAGAATTCTGTTGTGCCAGTGCACAAAGAAAACACATAATGACTGTGTATACCTTTGGTCGGTCTATCATTGTTCATGTTGCGTTAACTCCTTTTCTTATTGTGTTAAAGAAAATGGAATGGAGAATTAGTTCCTCTGTGACCTAATATTGTAGTTCCTCTTTTTTCTCTAAATTTTCAAAAGTTGCTTTTTGATCTTTGCAATCTCTCAAGTTTCAAGAAGAGTAAGCAAAAATCGGGTTATTGAGTTTGCGTGTTCTAGCCAGCCTAGTTACATTATTGTTGTTTTTGACAGTGCTACTCATATTTCAATTATTTGAAGCCCATTCCTTAGATTATAGTTTGCTGATGCCAAGATTTTGAAAAGATCACTTGAGAAACTTTTGGAAAATTCTTGGCGATCTTGGGAACAACACGATTTAGTGTTGAGATAAGTAGCATCTCAGATTCATAGCTCGGAAATGGTACTATTAGACATCGGGCGGATCTAGGAAGCTCAAGGGGCTTCATCTGGACCCCTTTCGATATAAAATTATACTTTATATAAAAAGTTAAAATTATTTTTATGTTTATATGATAGATGTTGAATCCTTCGCTTCTTCTTGTTCAACAACTACAACTACCAAGTGTAATTCTACAAGTGGGGTCTATGGAGGGTAGAGTGTACACAAATCTTACCCCTACCTTGGAAGGTAGAGACTAGAGAGACGGTTTCCGATAGACCCTCGGCTTAGGAATCTTAGCTTCTTCTTGTATTTACTCTTTTATATTTTGAATCCCCTTAGTGAAAATCTTTGTTCTGTCAATGTTAGACATGACCTGAGATGTGCTTTTGGTTGGAGAATAGAACAGGGAAGACCTGTCCTTTTTTTCTGTTTGTAGTTTCGAACAACAAAATGAAACGGACACGAATAGAGAGAAATAGTTACATAGAGTTCATATAGTCAACCCGGATTAGTTTGGGATAGAAGAGTAGTTTGTTTTCTATAATTTCAGACGATGAGTCATTTGTTGTAACAGGGCAGAGGAGTGCTTCAAGCGGGCAGTCCAAGTGGAACCACCGGATGCAGAGGCCCTATGTCAGTATGCGATCTTCTTGTGGAAGGTTAAGAACGACTTATGGGGAGCTGAAGAAAGATACCAACAGGCAGTGGCAGCTGAGCCTAGGAACTCTTATTATAGATGTACATATGCCAATTTCTTGTGGAGCACAGGCGGCGAGGAAACTTGTTTCCTACCAAGTAGTACTTCTATCAATAACAAAAAGGGTGAAGAAGTTTAGTCATAGAGGAAAAAAGATTGTTCAAGAAATGCATCAACTAAGGAGAAAATGGTGAGATTCCCATATGCTTCTATGATGATTCTGGAGAAGTTCCTCAAGATGTCGACTTAGATAAACTTGTCTTGTAAATCACACATTTGAATAAATGCTAACGTGAATGATCGGTCTGTTGTGTTTTTTCTGTAGGGAACTGGCTATATTATTTGTTCTTGATTTTCTATGTCTAGATCGAGTATAGAGTGATTTGCATGGGAGCTGTTCACCAACAACATCTACGGTTCAATACCAAACAAGTTGAGGTCAGCTATATGAATCTGTACTGTCAGAGGGAAAGATCATAGTTCGGGATCAATTTTGTGGTCTATAATAAGTGAATTGAGTTCTCAATTTTTTGTAGAGTAGGGCATTTTCATCTATTGACAGACTTGTTATTATTAGTATATTTTTGTATTTTTGAGTGAGTTTGGTAAAAAAAACATAATCAATTGGGAATGTCTTGTCTTTTGAGGCTTAGACCAGGAGTCTTGTATGATTAAGCATTGTGTGTTACTCCCTCATTGTATATTAGCGTACATTTTTTTTCTTTTTTACACGTCTTTTAAGAAATATAAAAAATATATTTATATAAATTTTCCCTTATAATTATTTTTTATACATTTTGTTTACGTATCTTATCTATCAATACTCAAATTAACGATGGAGGAACTTTACAATATTTATATTTAAAAAAAAATAAAAAAATTTAAGGTACAAAATGGAAAAAATATAATTAATTCTTTTTTATTTTGTAATTTAACAAGTAATTTAAGATAAATATTTTTAGTAATGTAGACAAATAATATAAGACAAAGGGAGTACATTTATCTCATTACCCCTCCTCCTCGTTATTATATATGCTAAAATTACTAAGATGTTCTTAAGGCTATTTACAAAATATATAAATTCTAAAAAGATTTTTACCTAATAAAGGACGAATTACGAAATAGAATACAGGATAATTAAAAGTTAGAATTTGGAAGTTCCATAAGACGACAACAATAACATATAGTAGGATCAAGGATGTATATGGACTTTACACTTACTTTTTATACGGATAGATAATTATTTTCGATAGACTCTCGATTAAAACAAATTACATATTATATTGGGATAAAATCATAACAAAAGAGTTGATTAACCAAAAAAAAAAGCATATAAATTGAGGTATGACGAATTTATGATTTTTGATTGATTTTAACTTATATTAGCTTGACTTATAAGTATTATTTAGGTTTACCAAACATGTCGATAAATAAATAAAAATAAAAATGTACTTATAAAAGCTAATTTAATCAACCCACTTATAAGCTGCACACCCAATTATAGAAGGGGTCGTTTGCGGAGATGAGAAAATATCTCATGAATTGAGATATACAATGAAATTAATAATCTAACTCTCTCCCTCTCTCTCTATATATATATGAGATAACCTATTTAATTATTATAGTATAAATAATAAGATAAACAATTTCAAAACTAACTAATATTCCTAACTAAATGTATTCTATCTCAAAACTATAATTCCTTATCCCTTCTATCAAGCGATCCTTTACAAATTAAATTTATCGCTCAATATATTTTTGGATAAAAGATACTATTTGATTCCTTAATGACTCAAACTCACAACCTTATAATTGAAAATGAGTAGTATTTACCATCCAAGCAACTCAAACTTTTTTTTTCAGAAAAAGTCAATTTTACCTTAATTCAGGGGTATTTTGAATAAAAAAAGACAAAACAAAGGGCCTCTTTAGACATTATCTAGAAACACAATAAAGAGCTATAGAACCACCACAAATAAAAACTCAAACTCAATTCTATCACTTGAGCTGCTGCAATGGCGTCGTTGTTAGTTGGTTCAGTTCCTATGGCTACTGTTCAATCCATGGCTTCTCTCTCTCCTAATTTATCCTTCTCTCGTTCTCACTCCGTCGCCGGCAGCGTTTCAATAGCGGCGGCGTCTCCTTCAGCATCAATTTCGTCTTTGTCTCTCACCGATTCAAATCTCCCATTGAGTATGAATCACATACCTTCGATTGCAGTTTCAGTTCGAGAAATTGAAATGATTTTATTTATTTTGGATTTGATTTGATTTCAGTTTACTGCGGCAGAGGTGATAAGAAGACGGCGAAAGGCAAGCGGTTCAATCACTCCTTTGGCAATGTGAGTTCTGCTGCATATTTTGGTTTATTGCAGGATAACACCTCCTTAATATGACTTAGTTTCAGATTACACCCTATATTTTACAATTAAGAGAAAGAATCCTATATTATTATATTCTGGTTTGATAGTAGAATACGAATAATAATTCCGAGATAAATTGCATATTTGAGTTAAGGTATTAGCCTAAAATGATGAGTTTACTATCCCATATAGAAGATGGATAAAATAATTTCATGAGATATTCATGTTTTATCTATTTAATTATTAAAATACAGATAGGGTGAGTTGATTATAGAGATATTTTTAAATATTCATGTCAAAATATTTTATGAAACTGATAAATAAAAAATGAACACAAATTACTTAATGTGATATACTAAATATCACGGTGGAAATATGAATAATTTTTTTTTCTACATTTGATTGAACGTATTTTAATTCCATATAAAATAATTCATTGATCAAATAAGATTTCTGGTGTATAAGGTTTTGCATAATTGATGCGGGAGTTTAATGCCTACAACCAAAAGCTATATTAATGTTGTAGAATCTTATACTGAGATTAAAATATTCATAAATTTCAGACGAATCAACCCCTTATAATTTTGAAGATATATGTTTGAAACAATAAGATAAATTGCCTAGTGTTATTTTTGTCTCTATTGAAATATGAAACTGAGAGACCTCATAATTCTCAATCCACTAACCTTGAGGGGAGGTTCTCTAGCAAATTTTTATCAATTTATGTTCGTTAGATTTGCCAGAAATAGCGGAAAACAATAGTTGTTTCAATAATTTTGATTGGTATTTTCAACAAATATTGATTGTATGAATTGGTTTAGGCAAGGCCAAGGAACAAGAAGAAGGGAAGAGGACCACCTAGGGTTGCAGCACCACCAGCAGCACCAAAGAGAGATCCATTTGATGATGGCCAAGTCGTTAAAATTGAAATTCATGACCCCTAGTTTTCTTGGAGGAGCAACCTTCATCATCAGCAATTTTTATTTTTATGTAGCTCTAATCTTCTACTACTTGTTTACTTCATCGAGTTATCGAAATTTAAATGTCGATTAAGTTAATCGTTGGACTGAGATTTCTAGTTTGCTTGATGGGTCTTCGTTAAAATCTTCTCGTGTCCTGTTAAATTATGCATGTGGTTCTAGTATACAAGTGGTAATAGACATCAACAAAGTGTTTCTGAATACTAATGTAAGGTGTTTGAAAAGTAACATCCAAGAAATTATCACTATTTTAATTTTTAGCTATCAAGACAAGTGGAGAACCCCACAAATTCATTTCATTTCTGTGAATTCCTAATGGGTTGACAACCACGAGGTTTTAGGTTCATATTCTAGCATAGACAAAAACATTAGGAGGTCCTTCGGTAGAGTGTACAAGTATCGTAATGAATAGAGTTTATTAGTGATACTGGGATTGGTAGAGTGTATAAGTATAGTAATGCATAGAGTTTATTACGTAGTAATACTGGGATTAGTTATGTTGGAGCTATTTCCTATCCACTATTTGGTTTGATATATCAAGGGCACTCTGGCCTTGAACAAACAAAGGATTAAATAATACCATGGCTAATACATCCTACCAAATGACCCCTAGGTGTTCTTATTTAGACCTTTATGGATAGAATTACTCCATATATGTGCTGGTGGGAGGTAACCTATGCGAGCAAATCCGGTCACAAAAGAGCTTCTTTCGTTTGGGTCAACAAGTTTGTATGTGTATTCAAATATGTAGAAAATTGTTATACACAACACCACTACAATCATAAACAACTTTACAGCAGGACACAAGTTGGATAAACAAAATTTGCATAGATATTGGTTGAAGAAAATGCTGGTTTTGATGTACAGGTTAAGCTAAAGGACAAATTAGAAACCAACTCTTTTTTTAATGACCGAGAAATCCTTTCGAGTCCAACCTTTAAAACCAATTGCAACCTTCAAAACTCCGGAATAATGGGTCCACCCCTCTACCTTCCCCACTTAAATACCAGGCTTAGTCAGCATGGCGTAGAGCTTGAACTTCTGATCTAAGTCATAAGTCCCTCAACCTTTGCCACTTGAACCAAGCTCCAGGGCTAACTAAAAACCAACTTCTTGAAACAATAATTGTAAAGACTCCTAATGAAACTAAATCAAGATGCTGAAATTGCAAAAGAAAGCAGGTGGAAGAGAAATTTTATTTTTCTGATCAGTTTCAGTTATAAGGCAACATCTAAAACTACTAAATAGGCTGAAATACTTAACTTGGAAAGTATGTAGATGTGAGCCTGAGAAATCTAGCCAAAAACCAAATCTCTAGGTATTAAAAGGCTCTCATCTGTAGCATATTTCATTCCAAAAAAACCAGTTCTTTAATTCCGCAAGAGAAAGTAAATTGATATTTCTATGGCCATATCATGCAATATCTTGTAGTATCATGAGACGTTATTGTTAACGAAACTCAGGATTTTTCTTCTTCTATTATACAACACTTCAGAGTTTTTAATGATGTAACTAGAGGGAGAGCTATCTAAAATCATCTCAGCGACATAATGCAACTCTGAATGTTATGTAAAAGAAAGCCTTTCTTTTTGGTATTCTGAAAGATGTAACCAGCCAACCTACCCCTGTGCACAACCAAAACATTAATGACGAGAAGAAAGAAGAAGCAATCTGGCTGTAACGGAAAGGACCACCAAAAGGAAAATGCTTATGGCACATGACAATGAGGGCTAACCCTCACTTACCAAAGAACAAGGATCCAAATTCACATGACCAATCTAAACGAAGTTCTATAAAATGACCCGAATGATTATATCACCACAGAGCTGAATTAGCAAGTGCTAACCTTGGGAAGTTAATGTGTCTTAGACTCAACCAAGACCACCACAATTTGGTAGCATACATTTTTGGAAAGATGCATTCATACAAGTTGAAATCCATTTGATCTTGTGCGAACTGGGAATAAAAAGTGCATTAATACAAGTTAGAATCCAGAGAAAAACGAAAGATTAACCAATGAGGGAAGCACACTCAGGGCTTTGGTCTAATGGTAAATGCAGAGCGTGATGTGTGTTAGACACACGCCACAGGTTCAAATCCTGCTCCAGACAAGTATGGTACCTCTAGAAATCTAGAGGGGTGGGCCCATTCTCCACCGAACTTTGAACTGTCCCCCATTGACCCTTGAGGATTTCTCGGTTACCATAAAAATAAAAAACTAATGAGGGAACCTGTCTTTAATGCTTGTACATGATGTAATTTTGCAGGATACCTTAAGAGACGAATATTGGGACATGTTGAGTAAAAAAGAGCAACATCGCGGAGTAGCTCGCGAATGCAAGAACTAATATAGCTAGAAACTAAAATAAAAAGTTCACGGGACAGTATCAAGCCCTGGATTTCCTATTCTATGACATTATGTAATGGTGGGAAACGATACAATCTATCCAAACATTGTATTCATCGAGACAATACAATACAACACAATCCGATACATTATGAAACGATATACAACAACCATCCAAACAAACTGTTATATACCTCTAAAGTGCCACAGAATTAGGTAACAAAGCAAGATAAAATCCTTAACAGGTCAAAAAAGCAAAGGAGAAACTTCAACTCACAAATGACAGCAAATTTACAAGATTCATAATTCAAACAGAGTACTTACAGCTTCAAATACAAGAAATTATATACTCAATTCACAGTACGAACATAGAGAAAATAATTAATTTTCCCAAAAAAACAAAGATACACGTACCATAATTTTATTTCCGGCCATCATTGTCATAGTCGAGAATTTCATCACGAGTAACAGATCTAGAGTGCTGCACTATAGACCGTCCGATCGAATTAATCCAATCCTCCTTCTTCTCCTCCGAATCAGCAATAAAATACATAGTATCGGACCTAGTTGAAAGCTCAAACGCGAATTGTTTATTCAGAACATCTTCAGCTCCTTTCACTGTAAGGCAATTATCCACCGGAACAACGCCACGCGGTTTCGATCCTCTATTGATATTCGCTTCCTTGAACCAAAACAGTTTCCCCTGTTTCAACACGAACCACCGGCGACGCCAGGTTTTTATGTACTCGCCTTGTTTTGTGAGCCAGCCGGTTCGTTCAGGGTTAACCCAGAATTCTACTCCGTCGTAGTCGTCTGTTGATGGAGTTGTGTTGTCGCCCATCACTGCTCGCCATAGACTGGCCATGGGTGATGTGATCGAAGGAGAGAGAGAAAAGAAAGAGGAGAGAAAAATGTGAACACTAGACAGGTATTATTTTTTCTCCTAATTTTAAAAGTTATTTTTCCTTTAGAACATGTGGAGTAATTACTCGCTGCTCCTCCGTTTTCAGGTTTGGGCCCTTTAATAGAAACCACTTCTTTCTGAATGAGATCCTACATGGCATGAGTTTGAAATAATTGAACTCCAATACAAGAGTATCGAACTTGATTCTTGATATATTTTTCATTTTAATCCATTACAAAATACTTCGTACCTCAATTTATATAACTCATTTTTTTCTTAAGAACCAAAAAAACATATTGTTATACTTAATAACAAATTAACTTTAAAATATTTATTTTATTGTTGATGATGAAATAATTTATTACTATACAAATATCCGTTACTTATTTTAAATCGCAAATTTCAAAAAAAAATTCGTCTTAAACTCTATGTTAAATCAAACTACAACATAAAAATTTGGACGGGATGAATATTGAATATGGGGTTTCGAGCCCATAGAGTGGAAAATATTTTGTTAGAAGTACCGCCTCCAAAAATGATCATATAATGTGTTATACCAAAGTTAATCGGGCTTCAATATGAATATCAAACATCAAATTAAAAAAAAAATGAATTTAGCTTATACTACTATATGGAGTACTAATTTATACATACTGAACTTTCCAGCTTATACTATTTTATTGTCCTTGTAGGTTTGAACTTCAACTGTCCTTGACCATAGATTTTGATAGTAATTTCAAAAATCGATCTTCAAATATCTACCTGGCCATGAAATTTGAAAGTACTTTCAAAGACTTCCATTTACAAACTTCCAAATTTTTCGAAGTAAAATGCATGCCCAAGAACAACTTCAACTCAAATTTTTAAATTTCAACTTCAAAATCAATGGTCAAACGGGAGCTTATAGTCTGCAAGTAGGAACTAGATTAAGGCACATTACTGCTTGTAGCAACTGGGGAATCATATACTCACTTCAGAACCAGCATTTTTGTTTGCAAAAAATGGTTCTAAGCACGCAACATAACTTATGGGAATAGGCTGGCTTAAAATTTCATAGCTAACTGTGTATCAATCTTTACATAACGTGGGAGACCATATGCATTGGTTTTTCCCAGGAAACAATTATAATTCAAGCACCAAAACTCTCATTCCAGCACTGAATCAAAACTATAATTTTATAATCTTGCACCAGCGAAGGGCAATCATTACCTTCCATGCATATAGGCAGGAGATCGAACACCTTTAACACCGCTAATAGCATCATCAACTTCACTCCCATCAAGGCACACTGTATTGTTATTGACACTCACTTCAGAACTAGCATTGCTGCTCGTAGCAAGTGGGGAGTCAGATACACTCACTGTCCTGGTTCTGTTAGGTCCTGATCTTACACTGTACATGGAGGATGCTGGAATATTAGTCATTGATGGACGCAGATTTCCAGAGATGCTTCGCCTTATATCCTGTGAGAGAGGAATGTTCTCAATTAAGCAAAACCTTAGAGCAAAAAAAAACAAGAATGACGATGTGCGGAGCTTCATAGAGCTCCAGCAAGACCAAGAGAACATACTTTTATACTTGTAAAAAGGGAAAAACTACCCATGGTCACTATACATGTGTTCAAACTACATAAAATTATCCCAAACAGGAAGTTCTCATTCTGAAGATCACCATGTTGCATTAACACAAGAAAGACAATTTCTAGAAATGCTGCATACAGAACATTCATGACCATACTCTGAAAAGCCTATCCAAGCGAAATTTGTGTATTAATCTTTGCCTAAATAGCAGCATGAAATGAAATATACATACCATATGCCTCATAGCCATGTCCAAGGATTTCTTTGACAATGTCCTTCCAAAACCTGTACTGTCAGGTGATGAAGAGTGCGCATATAAGTTATTACGGGGAGAATGTTTATTATCTTGCTTTGCAGGAGGAGCCAGCTTCCGCATATTTATTACCCTTTCAACCATCTTAGTTCCAACCATACCAGGGCTTACATTATCATTAGCTTTAGCATGTAATCGACTCATAGCTGGAATAGGAACAGAGCTCCCACTGCTACGCACAACACCATTAGGAGGGCGTCCTCTAGCTGGAGAGCAAGATTGTCGTCTAACCCTTCCATTTGTAACTGGCTCAATGGATGAAGATCTAGCACTTGGTGCTCCAGGTCTACCCCTTGTAGCTGAAGTTGGCCTGTCAGATAGTGATGTCCGTAGATTAGGTGGAGCATCATAGGAGAGCCCTGGGATATCTGAAGGCTTCCATGGTCTGGGTTTTACAGTTGGAGAACTAGGACGTGAGGCTCCAGGATTTCTTGCCGTAGTGGTTGCTGGTGTTACTGAAGACGGAGATTTAATTGAAGGAGCAGTAGCATTAGCTGTACTGGACACTGAAGTAGGCCGACGAGTTGGAGTTGCTGCCCTTGATGTGGACTTCGATCCAGGAATGGATGCCCTGGTTGTGAGTGTTGAGGAGTTTTTGGTTGGTGTTGAGGACCTTGCACTGGACCTGTCTGTAGGTGTTGAAGATCTTGTAGGAACCGTGGACTTAGCAGAAGGCAAGGTGGAACGAGAAGTTGGTGTTGAAGACCTTGCTGGCCGAGACGTGGTTGTGGTTGACATGGTTTTAGAAGTCGCAGTGGATGTCATTGCTTTGGATGCTGCAGTAGATGTGCGTCTAGTTGCTGATGTCAAGGAGTATGTTGCACTTAATGTGGGTCGTCCAGTTGGAGTTGAAGGTCTTGATCCACCAGATGAAGATGGTCTTCGAAGACCTGAATTTGAAGTATTTAATCCAGCAGCGGAAGCAGGCTGTCTAGATGCTAAATTGCTTCTACCAGAGGGCTCAGGCTGGGGATTTGCTAACTGCATCCAGAATAACAAGTTGCATAGTAAATCAGTCCATGGTTCCCAACAAATTCAAGTTAAGACTGCCTAACTGGAAGCTCCAACATTCCATCTGAAATTCTTAATTTTTAACTGGGGCAGGTGGTTAGGGATGGACATTAAAACCGATAAAAAGGGTCCGAACCGAATTAAGTCAGTTCTTCAGTTTTGGTTCTTTGGGCTGTTTTCAGCTTTAATTTTTCAAAAGTTCGGTTTTTGGTTTTAATATATCAGTATTTTAGTTGACCGAAATACCGCCAGTGACAATGACCACTGCAGCTTCTCTTAGTCGTGTTCAAGAGCAAAATGCTGTGGCTGCTGTTCTTCGATAAGGAGATAGAGTAATCAGTAAAATCATTTATTACCAGCTAGAATCCTCCTTGCCCGAGAAATTTATCCTTTTAAGAAGCTATAGTCTATTTTCTTTCAGTTTCCAGATTATGACAAAAATAGGTTGTCTCTGGATTGTGTTGCAAATATATATAACAAAGAACTGCTATATATTTTCTTATGTTCTCATTTGTCATGCATTTCACTAATAGCCAATATCATCTATCTTTTGAAGCTCGACAAACAAAACTACGCAATATGAACATCAACAAGTACAATGAGGATGTGTCAATTCTAAGCAGGGGTTGCGAGCATACTACCGTAGAACCAAACTAACCATGGATCAGTATTCGGTATATACTATTGAAAAACTGAAGACCGAAGAAGCACATACCCTACAGGCTACAGGTGGTAGGCAAAATTCTGTATCTGTTTACATTTTAGGAGAGCACGTACTTTGTGATTAAGGGGTAAACAAGCCTTACTACCCAACAACAATTGCACTCCTAGAAATTTATGTCTGCAAAAGGTGGTGAAAACTTTGAAAAATTGAGCAATGGTAATTCCACATGCTAATGAGAAACTTCAAAAAGGAAATGCACATGAGTATATCGTATTATTTGTTTTAATAAATTCATTAAGATTACTGAGATATATCAACAAAGATGATTTCGTTGCTAATAGCATTTGACTAAACAACGGAGCCACCATGTCTATTTTGAACTAAAATACCTGCAAGGTCCTTTCAACCTGATTATAGAACTTTTCCTTTTATTATGCTTCTTGCAAATCTCTACATCCCTTCTACTGGCTGGACGTGTAGTGAAAATAACTTGAACTCATGAAAGATAACATTTCATGTATTAAGCATATTATCATATATAATACTCAACCGAATTACAGAAAATGCATTATTTCAGCAATCATGGAGTAAGAAAAGTAAAAGTAGTATATTCTTACTCTAGATCTCAATGCAGTTGGACGAGCTTTAGCAGTTCCCAGCTGACTCATCATTGATTTTTCCGACTCCATCTCAAGTGAAGGAAAAAGAGGAGTACTTGGAGGTGTTAGAAGCCTGAAAGACAAAAATATATGAGACCTGAACACACAAATAAAAGACAGAAGCAGATACTCTTTTGATACTGAATGTTGTATAAGTGTGGCAAAAGATCATCCAATATCAGAGGTCTCGAGAAGCCTTTTCTCTTCTATTTTGAGCTTTTTTTTTATTGATTGATTGCGTGGGGGTTATAGCACCCACTACTTTACTTGTTTGCATCAACATTTTGATATACGAAATTCATTAGTTGAACTTCAAAATATAAGTAAAAATGAGCTCTATATACTAAACATGTTCTCTTGCTACTCATGATGTCTAAATGAACATCAATTATAAAACGCCCTTCTGTCCCAAATAGTTTGGCACGATTACCTTTAAAGGAATGCAAGCAGAGGTAATACTAAACTGCAGAGCTGTGACGTAGCATGACTGGAGCTGTGATGTAAATACTGCAATGTGGTGCTTAAGATAACAAGTCCGTTTAATTGTTAGTTAGCTTGTTAGGTAGGTGTTAATTTGCAGATGTTTGTTATTAGTACACTTGCAGTAAGAATTGTTAATCTAAAGCAGTTATATTTCTCTCCCACTCGCTGGTTTTTCCTTACTCTAGCTTAGCTGCGCTCAATGGACTCTCATTGGTTGTCACCGATTTCTGGATTTTTCATTACCATTTTGGGAATCAAACTGCTTTTCCTTTGACTATGATTCGTTAAATAAGTTCTAATTATTTTAACTGAGAAAACAGTCAAAAGCCCCCTAACCTATATCCGGATTTCCAACTACACTCTTCAACTTCACTCGAGTCCTATAACCCCCTGAACTATTTAAAACTGAAACTACATCGCTCCCTGGGGGTGATAGGACTCAAGTGAAGTTGAAGTGTGTAGTTGGAAATCCGGATATAGGTTAGGGGACATTTGGCTTTTTTCTCTATTTAAACTACAAACACTTGTGATTTGTAGTACCTTTATGTAGTTTCCAAATATGCAATTTTTATTTCTAAACAATTAAAAATTCAATGTCTGAATTCACACAAAAATTAGACAAGTCTCAATTACTCTGAAGCAAGCCTTTTTGGGGGGATAGAGGGAGTACTTGTTATTGACACCAAATTAGAATGTCCATCACCAAAAGTTTATTTATCCTCAACTTCTTACTTTGAGCGTTCATCTTAAGTTAACCTGTATATCATGAGTATAGAATTTCCTGGAAGCATGGAGACCAAATTTTACGAATCGTAGCCAAGTTTTGAAAGACACATTATCCAATGAAGTTCTATTTCTAATAATTTCAAAATTTGGACTCTGATGTCAAAATGTCCTAAATTAAAGACAAAGAGGAGAAACATTGTATACGATCTAGACATTTAACATGGTGCTTTACATTTCTTTGCATTGCAACCTAGTTGTTTTCGAATCTTGATTATGAAATTCAATGACTTGAATCTGTCACTGTCACATTAAGGAAGCATACTCCATATATATGATGAGTAACTTCTTAATGTTACCTTTCTTAAACTCCACCGCTCCCTGAGGGGAAACAATGATTTTTCCACCCCCACCCCCCTTCAATCTTCACAATTTTGTGTTTTGTCTGTACTAAACTACTACTTAGGGTGCACCTCCGATATTGAACATTATGGCCATTTAAAAAATCAGTAAACCTGTCTGCAGAAGATTAGAGCAGACATGTATGATGATATTGTAAAAGCTATCATTGCTTTACCCAAAAAGAACTGCAAAAGTTATCATTGCTTTACCCATAAAGAACAATAAAAAGATGAAGATAGAATATGAAAACATAATGTAGGTGACATGACACAGACATTTCACTTGATTGAGGAATTTATGACAGTTCAACCTAACCAGCTAAAAAAAACATAATTAACGGAAGAAGAAGAGTCACAATCAGTACATGCTCGAGAAGACAGTAAAATTAAAGGAAATTACCACTCGTAATCATTCTTGTCATTGTCAGCATTGAGGAAATCATCAGTACCATTCTTCCTCACATTAGTGGTTGATCCAATATTGAATATAGGCGAACTTCCTGCTCTTGATTCTACAAAGGACAAAGAATTTGCAAAAAATAACAATTAATGAGCTTAGCTTATGAAGCACAGTTCAATGGAAAACCCAAATTCACCACAAATCAAACATATTGTAGTATTCTTATGCCTCTACAGCTAAGTTGCACAGACTCGTGTTGGATTCTCCAAAAATTTAGAGAATATGACCCACACCTGCTGACAACATTTTCGAAGAGTCGGAGCAACATAGCTCTACATTACCATAAATCATCTAATTATATCAAAGGAAACGCAAAATCACACCATAATCTCAACCAGAAACTAAGAATGAAGATAATATATGAAACAGGAAAACATCAATTGAAAAGGAAATTTAGTTTTCTCACCAAGCGGAGCATCAAATTCATCGCCGTTTTGGAAAAGGAGAAGATCATTTCTTTCCTTCTCCCTTCTTCGCATTTCGAGAAACAAACCTAACTCCTCCTCCTTCTCCTTCATTACCGAATTCCTAAAGCTTCCCATTTGCTGTTGCAGTTCCCTTAACGCCGATTCCTCTGCCCTAAAACTTCTATTCATACTTCAAAAAACCTAAAAACCCCTAATCCATCAACTGAAAAAGAAATCACCAAAAATTCTCCGTTTTTTCTGCAAATTTCATGAAACAAAAACAGCATTTCACACTCATCATATACACATCCTCATGAACTACTTCAACAAGCTCAATAATGCTACAACCCAGATGTAAAAAATTACTTGAAAAATTCACAGAAAATTCTACAAAAAGCTTAACGAAACCGCAATTTGCGGACACAAAAACACGGTAGCTAAGAATTAGAGAGAGAAATCAAAAGAGATATGATATGAAGATCATCAGAATACAGAGAGAGAAAATTTGGAAGCTAAAAATGTTACTTATGGGAAGAATGAGGGATGAAAATGAATATAAAAAAGACTTTTGGGGCTTAGTTGTTCATTTTGTTTTTAATTCAGAATTAGATAATTGATAGGGCAAGTCACGAGAGTGGGGGCAACCAAAAAAAACAAATCGTGGTGTAACGGATAAGGTATCTTCGTCATTAATCTGAGGTCTCGCGTTAAATTTTAAACATAAATTTTATTTATAGAAACATATTTTACGTAAATAAGAGAGAAAAACATAAAAACACTTTTAAACTCGTGTAAATTATTAGTTTCATCTTTAAACGGTTGACATTCATTTATTTGACTAACTGAACTTAAATACACTCCGATATTGCAACATGAGTGGAATTAATGGAATACACCTCTAAATTCTCACCAAGTTTAAGTGTGTTTTCAACACTTCTCTCGACTTTTTATCAAGAGATTCATGCTCCTATATGAATTTGAGACCACTTGTTATGTTATGTGATAGATCGGGGTATATCTAAATTTAGTTAGCCAAGTAGAGAACGTTTTTTAGGACTCTCAACAATTCGGAAATGAGACTGCACCAACTACAAGAAAAGACCTCATGATAGTCAATATGGGGCCTCAGCACCCATCAATGCACGGTGTTCTTCGACCTAATAATTTACATCAAATTTAAGAATATTTTCAATGTACTTCTCTCTGATTAAATTTTATCGTAACATAAATTTAATTTAATCGAATTTCAATACATATATATTGATTTTTTTTTTTAAAAGTGATGAGTGTGGGGCATGTTTAATGCAACTAACACAGCTTCTCTTTTGATGTTTTCTTCACTTGAAGGGTACGTTATCAGAATTCCAATGGTTGCTATGCATAATTACAAAAATAGCCCCACTTCATAAAATAAACTGTTTTTTTTATATAAAAATTATTTCTAAAATTTCAATTTTGCCTTGTTGTGAGGGAAAAAGAAGTTATGGTGGTTAGTTGTCTTCAACAAGTTCAAATGAAGATATCATATTATCATTGCATTTCTTTTTGGATTTTCATTCGGTGATTGATACTCATATTAGAATACGACTAGTTTGAATCTGTGATGAATAGTGATTATTCGGGGATAACACTTTTTCTTAAGAACTTTTTTCATATTTAGAAGTCGAAATGGAAACCTCTTATTGAGAGAAAAACAACTTCATTTATTGCACCACATCATTTAATGATATATCTAAAAAAAAATAGAAAATCCTGAATAACATTTATTGCATCACATCCTTTAATGATATATCTAAAAAAATAGAAAATCCTGAATACTACTTATGAGAGTATGATATATAAAACCTTAGTTTTAAGCAAATTGTAGTTGTTTGCAATAAATTTTAAACATATGAAAAATAAATCAACCACATAAATAAGATCTGAAGAACATACGATGATTTGGAATTGATCTAAAGATATTTCATGAATTTGCGGAATATTTGAGATTTCGATCTTTTTATGAAATTTTTGAGATGCCTAAGGGAATTAGTACCCTTTATATAGGTATTAACTGGATTTATGGTTGAGTAGCCTCGAAGAATCCTAATTGGAATTGAACACATTTGTAGAGTCTCAACTCGAATTGAACACATCTTGTAGAGTCCCACAAAATTTCAATATCTACAGTAGTCAATTATATCATTTTTATCAAGCATAATATTATATCTAAACTTTATTTTATTTTATATAATATATATAATTTTATTTAATCGAATAGTTCAACTCTTAATAATATATAACACATATGGTCAAATTGGGAATTTCGAATAAGTATATTGCATGCGTATGACACCTTGTTTAAAAAATTCTTTGTATTAAAAAATTCTTTGTATTAAAAAAAAAGATTAATTAAACATTCCTTAACCATTATCCTATTTATGCCTTTATTTGATTATTTTAGTGATGTTGTGGGATATAAGTTATAAGTTGGGTAATATTGTTACCTAATCATTTTTATAAACATTCAAAGAAAATACAACTATTAAAAATTTATATAATCGATTTTAAGTATTTGATATTGGGACTTTGTTGTTATTGTTTCTTATTATTTGACACACGTTGTTTAATGATTCAAAATAATAATTAAATTTTTAAGTGAGACGATAATGATTTTCAATCTAAGTTGTCTCGCAACGAATAATTGACAAGATGACATTGATCGATCTACAACAAAAAATCTAACTTTTAAAAATTAGGGCTTTTTTTTTTATAATAAAAAAAACAAAAAAAAACAAGCACTCCATGTCTCCATCTATACTAGGGCCTTCAGTCAAATGGGGTGCCACACTATTATTTTATTCCTTTAATTAATTGTATGCAAGTGACATGCAAATTCATCATTTTGAGTATAAATTTAGAAGAATAAATGTAGTTACATTTAAAAATTCTTGTTATTAAATTTGAATTAAAGATAATGAGTTTGATTGAACTTGCTTTTAATATGTCATTTTGATGAGTTGGGTACTTCAGTTTTGTCATCTTCCCTTATCCCCTAATCATTGTTTAAAGACTATTTTAGATGCTAATTGAATTTTAAATTTACTATTTAAATATATTTTAGTGAATCTTTTAAGGACAAATGTTTTATTTAAGTAAAAGTTAATGAATTAGGCCAAATTCGTATTTGAACTTCTAACTCCGCCTTTGATCATTTTGATATACGTATTGTCAGAAAAAATCAATTTTTGATTAACAAGAGATTTTTTAAGGAGTAATTAAAGAACTATCTAAGTTTCGATATTGGGCTCAGGACTAATTGAAGGATGTCAGCGCTAGACTTGAAGTTGACTATTGATCTAGCTGAGGACCATCATGAGAGTGCTCTAGAAAGTAATTTGTTTCCGAAAAGAGATCCTTCAAGTTATCTGATAATAAAAACGACTTTGATTATATCACAAGTAATATCAATATAAGTCATGTCGAAGGCTGGGATCTACAAATCTTCTCAAGCTAATGTAAAATGAATCGATATTTCTTTGATTTCTATTCAGCCACATTTGTTGAGCGCGATTTTCCCTCCGTTATTGATATGATTGAATAGTAAATTTTAGAGATCATTGGAAAAAAGTATCTTTGTTGTTTTGTTTATATGGTCTGTCTGATTTAATGATTACTTTGTAATTAATTATCCTAATTAAAAAATAATACACTGGACAATGAACAGATGCAGTATGTGTGTTCTTTATTTTACAAAATAAAAAAATAACAAAAAGGTGAGTGTCGGCAAGCTTAAGATAATAAAGAACCACATAATAATGTAATAAGAAAAAGAAAACAAGAAGTTGGTATTTGTTTGTTAAGAATAAACAAATATTAGGTCTAATTTAATTTCAAAATATAATATTTATATCCTCGCAGGTTGTTTGATCGGTGAATAAGTTAATCAAAATTAATAATAATGAAATTATAATATCAAGACTAATGAAATTGTAGAGTTGTAAATATAGATTTGACTTAGTGTGTCGATCCGATCCAAATACATAATTTTTTAGGATCAAACTAAGATATTTAGAATTTAGAGTTTTAAAATTATGAAAAATATTTAAAAGAAAAGTGAATTGGTTCGATGTAACTCACAACCCATGTATGATTAGGATGGGCTAATCATAGAAAAACTACCTAACTACACAAATATTTCTGTTCTATTTACTAATTTCCAGTTGTTTAAAATATTCTCATATCAGGTGTCTGACTAAATAATAATTTTGTACCAGATTTCAAGTTAGAAATATCTAAATACATGCTATCAAATATATTCTAAAATACAAATACAAAAGGAGATAGGCGAGTAAGGTAGGAGAAAGGAGAGCAAGAGAGTCGAAATTAGAGCCGTCAATATGGGCTAGGCCTGTTGGGCCAGCCTGGCCTAACCCGGGATTTAATAGGGCTGGGCTAAAATTTTTGGAGCCCATTTAAAAAAAGGGCTTTTTAGCCCGGCCTGAATAAGCCTGCTGATTTGTGAGGCTTGAGAAATATAGGTAGGGCCGGCCCGTGGGCTAATACAAATTAATTAAAAAATATAATATAATATTAAAATTTAAAATTAAAGAGATCCAAACT
>JAJOOF010013613.1:0-26856 GCA_029582545.1 Solanum lignicaule
ATAAGCTTAGAGAAAGACACTGTTAGTTGACTTAATTTTGATCATAGGATAATAACTAAGAAAAGCGTTTTAAATACTTATAATTAAATAAAGGAAAAATATTATTTCAAAATTTTAATCTTATAATCAAAAGACGTAGTAAATACCTTTTAAGTTTTAACCGTCTAATTGAAGAGGAGCGATTCCATTGTAGTGGGTACTTATATTTCTTTTTTCCCTTTATATGTTTAGTTTCATCTATTTTTTATTGTTTTATTCTTAATGAAGGAAATTTTGGAAAACAAATATGTCATATATCTGATGAAAGAAACAAACCTACTACTATTAGAATCACATACACAAATACTGCATTTAAAAATGAAAATATTTTTATATATTTTCATTTTTTGAAGAAGATATAATAATAAAAAGAATATCATTCATCTAACTCTAATTTTAATAACAAAACTATATAAGAAAGATTTCATGAATATTTTTAACTATTTTTTTTTGCATAGACATGAAAAGTTTTATTATATTTATTTGACAAAATTTATATTTTAGAAATATTTTCTAAATTGATTAATTTACCGCGCGAAGAGCGGATATATTTCCTAGTTTAATTATAAACTTCATCTTGCCATGTATTATGTCATGTAAAATTTATCGTGAATAAGTAAAAATAAACCGAGGGAAAAAAGCATATTTGATTTTGTTGTTGCCTTAATTTGTACTCTCCCAAACGTTCCCCACAATCTAGGATTACACGGTTAGTGGGTCCCACGTTTCGTTGTCCGAATATGGAAAATATTAAGTATTAGCTATAATTATAAATCCTTGTTTACATAAAAGAAATAATTCTAGAAAACAACAACAAAATCAACATAATCTTTCTTTCCTAATTAAGGCAACTTTGAATTTAGAAGAATTCAAACTCGAGATTTTTTATTAAGAACAAATAAGTAGTTATAGCGATAAAATTATTTATAGCGATACAAATATCTATAACTTATTTTAGACTATAAATTTCAAAAGGTTTTTTTCCTTAAATTTTGTGTCAAATCAAATTACATCATATAAAATGATGAGAGCTTATTTTAGACCACAAATTTCAAAGTCTTTCCTTTTTTCTTAAATTTCGTATCACTCAAACTAATTCAAATAAAATAAGATGGAGGAAGTACACTATTTTGTCGAACATAATTCGAATGAAACCTCTCGATCCCATTTAGCTCTTACGCCTTTTTAAAAAATAAATAAATAAATTCAACTATTATGTTGACATTGTTTTTGTGGCGTTTTCGTTAAGGTACAAGACACCCTTTTTTTACTTTATATTTTTCTAAATTTTAAATTGTACTAGTAAAATTATCCGCGCTTCTCGCGGGAATTTAATATCATGGAATTTATAAAATAATATTTAAAACCTATCAGTCATTAATAATGTATAGGAAAATAAAAATTATTACATCTTATTATTTATCCTTAATAACATCAGCATAACGTAATGACGGTAAGAATACATATCAGGATCTGTAGCATAAATAATGGTGTCAGGGAGCCACTCAACAGGAGCAAAGTACACAAATATTTAATTGTGAAGAAGAAGAAGAAGAAGAAGAAGAGGTTCAGAATTTTCGTTGTTTTATAATGAGAGGAAATTCCTCTATTTATAGATAATAAATGGTAGTGTGAACAAATGTTTATTGTGCCTTATCGGAAATGTTATAACTATTTGAAAAAGTTGCAACCCTTCGGAAAGATCACAACCTTTCATAAAAGTCAAATTTTTTCATAAAACTCACAACTCTTCATTAAAGTTGCAACTTTTCATAAAAGTCACAACTTTTCATAAAAGTTACAACTTTTCATAAAAGTCACAATTCTTAATTAAAGTCGCAATTTTTCATAAAAGTCACAACTTTTCATGAAAGGGGAAGGGTAGTTTTGTAAATAAATAAATTAAAAGGGAATTCTGGTTTGTGGTGGTGCCACGTAGGCGGGACTAAGGTTCTCTTTTATATATATATATGATTTTTAAAAAAAAAACAATAAAAATCAGCTTAAATAACAAGTGGAGGCATTTGTGCTGTTTTTCCCCCATTTCTGCATAAACAAATATTCCCTGTGAAAAAACCCAAAGAAAACACAAGTCTCTACGCATTCTTCTCTCTTCAAATTCTCAGAAAATCTGCAAAAAAATAAAAATATTTGAAGGGTGTTCAAAAGCAAGCTGAGTATTTACAGATAAGTTATCTTAAATTATATCCTTAATTTAAATTTTGGAAAAAAAAAATAAAGAGAAAAAGCAAGAATCTTTGTTTACAGCTGAATAAAGGGGGTATTTTTTATCTTCAGGGTTCTTTTCTTTCAATTGGGGTTTGTTTGTTGAGCTGCTTACAATAGAAAGGAATTTTTTTTTCTGATATATAGTGTTTTGTAATTTTTGAAGAATACCCTTTTGGATTTAGGGTGATAAATCTCAGTTCTTTGAGTTATTTCTTGGTATTTTGTGAAAAAGATTGGATTTTTTTCATTTCTTGGCTTCTGGGTTGTGGTGGATTTGTTCTGATTGTAAGTTTCTGTTTGGTTGGTGAAATTTCCTTATCTGGGTTGTGGTGGGGTTTGGTTCTTGATTTCTAATCTGGTGCAAAGACTCTATTTTTGTAGCAGTTAGGTCCTGTTACTTTTCATCTGTTTTAGTGATTTGGATTAGGAAATTAGTTTAAGTTGGGAAAGTTGGATTTGTTGAGCTCAGAATGGGGAAGGAAAGTTGGACAAAGTCGAAAAAGATAGGAGGTAAATCTGGTGAAAGTAGTAGTCCTAGAGCATTTGATAAGGACACAGCAGTTTTCATTGCTATGTCGAAGGAACTTAAGGATGAGGGGAATAAGCTATTTCAGAAAAGGGACTGTGAAGGGGCTATGCTGAAGTATGACAAAGCTATCAAGTTGCTTCCGCGGAACCACATAGATGTTTCTTACCTCCGTAGTAATATAGCAGCTTGCTATATGCAGATGGGACTGAGTGAATACCCTAGAGCGATCCATGAGTGCAATTTGGCTCTTGAAGTCACACCGAAATATAGTAAGGCACTTTTGAAGAGAGCTAGGTGTTATGAGGCTTTGAATAGGCTTGATTTGGCGCAGAGAGATGTTAATAGGGTGCTGGAGATGGAGCCGAATAATCTCATGGCTACTGAGATTGCAGAGAGGGTGAAAACAACCATCGAGCAAAAAGGTATTGGGGTGAATGACATTCCAGTAGATTTGATTCCGGTACCGGAATATGTTGAACCAACTTTTGCTTCAAGTCACTCCAAATCATCAAAAGAGAAGGCTCTAAAGAAGA
Organism: Solanum lignicaule; assembly: GCA_029582545.1. Taxonomy (NCBI): domain Eukaryota; kingdom Viridiplantae; phylum Streptophyta; class Magnoliopsida; order Solanales; family Solanaceae; genus Solanum; species Solanum lignicaule. Next base: position 3,331 of record JAJOOF010013613.1, read on the forward strand.
AAATCAAGAAAGTAGAGGAGAAGATGGTTAATGGGAAGGCGGAGGAGAAGGAATTTGAACACGGAAATGATTTAAAGCAAACCGATAACAGGAATGATGAAAGGTACACTGAGGACCAAAATGAAAATACTGATAAAGACCAGACTCAGGAAGAAAAGGTTGATGACAAGATGGAGGGAAATAAAGCTGAGAACAAGACCAACAGAAAGAAAGCTAAGGATAAGAGTAAGGAAAAGAAGAGTAAGGACAAGATCGAGGCAAATAAGGCCAAGGATCAGCATGAGGAGAACAAAGATGAGGACAATGAGGAGAGGAAAACTGAAGATAAATTGGTGGTGGAGGAAATTAACAGTCATACCACTGAAGAAGAGCCAAAAAGAACAGTGAAATTAGTATTTGGGGACGACATAAGATGGGCCCAAGTTCCTCTGAACTGCAGTATCTTGACACTAAGGGAGATCATAGGCGATCGTTTCCCAAGCTTAAAAGCAGTCCTAATCAAGTATAGGGACCAAGAAGGCGACCTGGTTACGGTGACAACAAACGAGGAATTAAGATGGGCTGAAGCTTCTGTAGGACATGGTTCTATAAGATTCTATATCGTGGAAGTTAGTCCGGAGCAGGATCCTTTCTATGAGAAGATCAAAGGGGTGGAAGACGATCATAAATATAATGCACGACATGGTAAGATTGTTGAAAATGGAAATGTTGAAAGAAGCAAGAAATTGCATAATGGACCAGTTTGCATTAATGATTGGATCTTCCAGTTTTCTAATTTGTTCAAAAACTATGTTGGATTTGAGTCCGATGCTTATCTGGATCTCCATGAAGTCGGAATGAAGCTATACTCTGAGGCTTTGGAAGAGGCAATCACAAGTGAAGAAGCTCAATGCCTTTTCAGCACAGCTGGAGAAACATTTCAGGAGATGGCTGCTTTGGCATTGTTCAACTGGGGTAATGTTCATATGTCCAGGGCACGGAAAAGGGTCTACTTGAAAGAAGATAGTTCCGGAGAAGCTTTGCTTGCACAGATAAAAATTGCTTATGATTGGGCTCTAAAAGAATATTCAAAAGCAGGAGAGAGATATGAAGAGGCATTAAATATCAAACCAAACTTTTATGAAGGTATCCTCGCTCTGGGGCAGCAACAGTTTGAGCAGGCAAAACTTTCTTGGTATTATGCGATTAGCACTGGTGTCAATTTGGATTGTTGGCCTTCTACTGAAGTTCTGCAGCTTTACAACAGTGCTGAGGAAAATATGGAAAGAGGTATGCAGATGTGGGAGGAGGCAGAGGAACTGCGTCTGAACGAACTATCAAGCACCAACAAAACACAATTGCAGAAGATGAAGTCAGAGAATTTGTTCAAAGGAATATCTGCAGATGAAGCTACTGAGCAAGCTGCAAACATGATGTCTCAGATAAATTTACTATGGGGTACCATGCTATACGAACGATCACTTATGGAGTTCAAACTTGGGCTTCCACTCTGGCAAGAATCTTTGGAGGTTTCTGTTGAAAAATTTGAATTGGCCGGAGCTTCTCCAACAGATATTGCTGTTATGATAAAGAATCATTGTTCCAACAGTACTGCGACAGAAGGTGAAACTGGAAAATATTGCCTTAAACTTGTTTCCCATTCAGTGACTTTTTTTAAAGATTATTTGAAATGTCTCTGACGTTTGTCATATTTGTAGGGCTGGGATTCAATATTGACGAGATAGTACAAGCATGGAATGAGATGTATGAAGCAAAACGGTGGGAAAGAGGCGTCCCTTCTTTCAGGTTGGAACCATTGCTTAGGCGACGGGTTTCCCAGCTCTATCATGCCCTTGAATTAGCATGAGTTCTTGTTATGGTGTCAGAGGAATCAAGAAAGAAACTCCCTATTACCGCTGTTGTTGCACCCAGTCTATGCTTATGCTCACTGGGAAGGTAAATATCCTGTCTTTAACATGCTCATCCATTTAATATCCTGTAGGAAGAAAGACATAGGCAGGTGGGGTGAAGGGAGGAAAATCAGTTCTCCTTACATGGGTGTGGCAACTTATGTTTGATCTCAACATCTCTAAGTTCAGCTCATTTAGTGCTTTGAGTTGTATTTTAAAGTTTATTACTCTATTCTTTGGAGTCTTCATGTTGTAGAGAGATTGACTAATGATTTGTGGTCAGGCTGCAATAATACTTAATTCTATGAATTAGCACTTAACACGTACGTGCAAGAAGTATGGTCAATTCCTGAAAAAGCTTTTTCATTACTGTAGGCAGAAAGACATAAATTTTGTTACTTTTATATTTTCCCTTTTCGTGGAGTTCACATATTGCTGGGAGTAGCCTGGTGTTTACAAGTTCAGGTCTTTCTGAATTCTGTGACCTGTTAAGCGAGCCTTCCTCGGGAAATAAATACTCATTTTTGTAGTTTGCAAGGAAAGCAGGCCTGTGTACTTGGATGGTTAGATGATAATCTATCCCAAAATGGACAAGAAAGATCAATAATCAACTACTAACTGTAGCTTATAAATAATTTTTGTATGTTCAAGTGTACTGTACAGAAGTACATCCAGATGATTTGTCATGCAGTCACTAAAACATATTCAGCAGATTGTACTGAAAACTATGCCGAGTCTTGACAACAATTTCTACATCAAGTTCCTTTCGCCTCGCTTATCTTATTCTTGTGTCGTTTCTGCTTGTTTCTACTGCCTCTTTTTTATCAATCTCTGAGCTGAGGGTCAATCAGAAATAACCTCTCTACCTTCTCAAGGTAGGGGTAAGGGGTAAGGTCTGCATATACTCTACCCTCCCAAAACCCCATTGTGAGATTACATTGCATTTGTTGTTGTTGTTGTTCCCTGCTATATCTGAGAGATGTTGCATGTATATTTTCTTCAGGGACTGTATGTGCTTCAGCTGTTAATACAGGTTTTGGAATTTGGACCTTGTGACACTATCACACTAAGGATTGTGCATTACCTGTTTTCGTTCCATCGAGTTTTACAGTATCACAAAGGAAAAAAAGAAAAAAGAAAAAAGAAAAGAGAAGTTTTTCTCTCTTTTCCTTCATATGGAGATGAAGAGGCAGAAACATGTTTTTCTTTATTTTTGCCTCATCGTCGTTGTCTTGCCCATTGCTGCAGGTTCCTCCAAGCCAGTGGCAAATGGCTTCTGTAGTTTTCAGTTATTCTCCTTTTGGCTCATGGAAGGGTCCTAAAGGCAATTCTTTTCTTACAGGAATCTTTGTTAGGAGTACTTTTTGTTGTAACCAAGATTTTCATTCATTGGTTGTAGTACTATTTTGTGTCAGTTTAGCCTTACTGTATGTTTTTTTTTTAGAGATTTCACAATTAGGGTCTTAGATAGAGTTCTTGCATTGTATTGATGTAACGTTATGTGTTAATTATGGACTGAACTTGTTTGTATGATGTTCCATATTGTTGGTTAGGTTGTATTTTAACTGCAGTGTTGGTTACCAATCAAGAAGAATGTTGGAATTTCTAGCATTACTACAGTTTTGATGTGCTTTTTTCTCTTGAAGCAACGGTTAAATCATGTGTGTGAAGGGTCAATGCAAAGTAATAGCCACTAATACTTTCATTAGGATAAACTGTCCACATCACACCTGACCCTTCCCTTGATATATAGAGTGAACGTGGGTTGAAATACCAGAAAGCACATATATAACTATTGCAAAACCTTTGCTCTATCGAGTTTGAAGTAGTTGGTTGCCAATCGAGACCAAGTTAAAAGTGTCTAGTTACACACTCTCAAAGTTGAAGTGCTTATGCCAGCTGAAAACAAGTTTGAGTGCCTGCTTATATATTATGCATTACTTCGTATGGAGATAACAGTGTGGAACCAACTGCAAACAGAGTAAACTAAATAAAGAGGTAGGCATGAGACATCAAGTGCCTGATTTAACAGAGGTAATCAAACACTAGAAAGCACACATTTAACTATTGGCAAAACAGAAAAAGAAGAGCATCTTTGCTCCTATAGGTATATGCAGATAATAGCCCGTTGGTGTTATTCTATCTACACACCAAAATGGCTGTCCATCTATAGTCTTGTGCCCAAGATAAACTATATCATTCATTAGGACGGTATCGCACAAGATTTGGAAGGGTTGTAGCTTGAAGTTTCTTGATTTCAGATGCCGTCACCCCACAATATTCTAGGTATAGAGAGTGCAAATTCTTGAGAGGCTTCAGGTGCTGCAAACCGTCACTGGTGATTCTAGAGTTTGAGACATTCAAAGAAACCAATGATGTCAATCCTGCATTTCAAATGAGATGTTGTCAATTAAGTATGAAAACTATGAAAAAGCAGGATTGAAAATCGAGAAAGGAAAAAAAGAAAGAAAACACTAATGCAACTTTTTCCAATCGATCCAACTGTTGGTTGACAGAGCCAACCAACACCTCCACCTATACTGATGAGAAGTATATGAATGGAGTGAGATAATTGAGATGCATGCAACTTGGTCCGAACAATTAAATGAATGAACAACCTGGTGCACGAAGCAACTCGTGTTCACACAGAACCTGAAAAACAACCGTAGCCCCAAGGGGCCGTACTTTAAGAAGCCTACCCTGACGCAAGCATCAATGGATAATTTCACGGCTTCAATCCGTGACCTTTAAGCTCACACCGAGACAACTATACTGTTTCTCCAAGGTTCCCCTTACCCGAACTCCTCAATGATTTTAAAAGAAGTAGTATTCCTGCAGTTGGCTAGACTAATACATTTCTTTCTAAAGCCCTAAGAGAGTGGGTGCATGTGGAAGCACACATCAGCACTAAATTCATCATCACTGTTTCAGAAAGCATTCACCATTGTGGTATTTAGTCTAAGCTGATTGAAAAACGTACATCAGTATGTTGAGAGAAACTCGACATATTAAGGGTTCTATCGTCTTCATTAAATATGTTTGAAGTCATCAATTCCCAATGTAGTTCCATATTAATCATCCATAGCAGCAGTTTTGACGAGCATTAGTACTGCTGTAGGTGTTTCATGTACCGAATGAAATGAAAAAGTACCTGATAGAAACTCCAAGGCTGTATCTGATAGCTTCAAGTTCTGTGATAGGTTTAGCAACGTCAGAGAAGTAAGATCCTTTATGTTCTTGACCCCAGCATCCGTCAACCGACCACCACAGAGGTCAAGAGATTGGAGGTTTTTGAAATCTGGTGAGACATGCACATACTTGAGAATTTGGAAATGAGTAAAAAATTGAAAACAACAATGTGTCTGAGTACAAATGTAGTGGAGCTACAAGATTAGCTTGGAAAAATTAATCACGAAGATTGGAAACAACAAGAGAGGACAACCACAAAGAAAATTGTTGATGCTTCCCCTCATTAGAAGGGTCGTTTCATACGTCAGTATTGGTATTGCAAGTTACAGATAGTAAGACCAAGAAGCAATTAACAGCTGAATCACTTAACATCAGACCAACTAAAGGAGTTTCTAGCAGCAACGAAGAAATACTTCTTGTCGATTGACTTCCATAGTTTCATTACCATACATCACCAAGAAAACTCATTCTTACTACCATCTGTAAAGAAATGATAAGAATGTTCCTGCTCCATATTCAAAACTTAACATACATGAAAATAATAGAAATTTTTTTACGGTACTTCCAAAAAATAAACGGTTGCTTCAACTTACATGACAGATACTTTGTACCGGAATCTGTAATCTGAGCACCAAAAAGATCCAGATGAGTCAATCCAGTTAAACCTGCTTCCATACGGCAGAAAAAGCTACATGTTAATGTTTCTAGTATAAACCAGAAAAGAATGACCTAAACGGCTCCTATTCAACTACAATGAGTGTTGTCCCAAAAAAACAGGAGATATGAATTAACAAACAAAAATATAACAAAACCCAAAATGAACTGTAATCGTGAGACTTCAAATTCTGGTTATTACTATGAAGCGTCACTATAATTGTAAAAAGAAGCCTTCCATGATAATTTGGAAGGCACTACTTGCCAGTACAACTTCATACGATCTACAATATCAGACTTCCGTACAAAAAGTAGAACAAATAAAAACAGTTAATGTCAAAGAAGTCGCTACTAGAAACACATTCTGGTGTTTCAAGGTTTTCCACTGACACATATATGGCACACCAATCATTATTCTCCTTAGCATGATCAGATTCATCAGAATATCCGTAACCTGAGTTTGCCGACCTTCTATACTAGCAATATATCTATTAAGTCCATGTGTTCGGAGAACAACATCATACCAGTGTAATTTCACAAGTGGGGTCTGGAGAGGGTAGTGTGTACGCAGACCTTATCCATACCTTGGATGGTAGAGAGGCTATTTTCAATAGACCGTCAACTCAATAAAAAGCATTTAAGAAAACATGGAGAGAAGAAGTCATGTCAAAATAATAAGAACTCATGGCAAAGCAGTCTTAAAAAGAAGAGTAACTACAACAAAATAGGACAACAATCAGGGTACAAGAAATTATAAGAGTATGAAAGGATAAGCGACACAAAACTCAACTCTACCCACTAGCCATGTGTTCAGTGTGTGTAATGAAAATGGACACAAGACTGGGGATGAGTAGATTTCCAAAATCTGCACCTCATATTAAAGAAGAAAAAGATTTCAGGGCTTACCGGTGAGAACTGCAAGTCCTGAATCTGTAATTTGACGAGCATCAAGGTTAAGTGACCTCAGAGAAGTCAATCCAGATAACTCTTTCAAACCACTGTCAGCTACTGAGGTGAACGAGAGATTGAGATCTTCCAATTTCGTCAACCCTAGAACATATCAATTGTTAAAATCAGCACGTCATCATATGTACAAGATAACAATATAGAAGCATCAAAAAGTAAGCTGTAATGCTTTTACAAGTCGAGAATGTGACATATGTTATACACATTGCTCGACGGAATGCAGATAAAAACACCAATTCCTTTCCCCTACACCCCCGATTTACTGCCATAAGAGCTTATAGTTTCGACTGAAATTGTAGTCTTTGAACTGTGAAAATACATAAATCTTGCTGTACAGAAAGTCACTTGTAACAAATTCTATGTCAAGGAAGGAAGATTCAGTTTCTAGCCAGAAAAATAACAAGAATATGAGAACTCATTATACAGGGAAAAAGTAGAGGGGAAAAAACAACACAGAACACACATGGAGAAGTTGGATAATAACTACTACCTCTATTTTCCAATTTATATAGCACACGTCACTTTTTAGCTTGTCCCAAAAAGAACGACACCTTTCTGTATTTAGGAACAAATTAATCTCTTTAATGAGATGATTTACCGCCACACAAATGCATGCCTTGTTTTAAACCACAAAGTTTCAAAAGTCTTTCATCCCTAAACTCCATGCAAAGTCAGACAATGACACATAATTTGGGATGGAATAAAAACTAAATTGAATCAGCGAAAGGTACTTTAAGTGCAATAGAGCACCAGAACTACAAGGCACTTTTCTTTTTTTACTGCAAAAGGAAGCAAAACTGGAGTCTGATTTACGTTAGAACCTTCAATTGACGTCCACAAGCACAACAGATGCTTTTGGCAGGTGGATATTACCATAGGTAACCTGGATCACTAATTAACCTTGACCCACAAGGAGTATGTTGTTTTGACCATACGAAAATGAATTGGGAACTTGTTTAAAATCTAAGAACTTCAAGAAATCTAAATTCAAAAAAATGAGATGATGTGAAAGGAACAAATGATCAGACCCCTGAATTTTGGACGGATGAAAATGAATCGACCAACGTAGAATTTGTTCACAAAGAACTAAAAGATAATGTAAAAAGGATGTACATATTCTAGTAGATATCAACTCAAAGTATGAAGATAAATAAAAGTTTGTATTGCATTTTGAAGATTGGTAATAAGATCAGTTGCAAACTCAAGTAAAATTCTAAGTTTGGCAGGTGTTGGCCTACTAAACAGACACTTCAAGCCAAAATCTTTAGGGGTCATTAAGGGTCGTTTGGTCTGATGGACAAGCATAGATAGTCCTGGGATAAAATTAAAATTTAGTACTGTCTTGGCCCTTGTTTGGTTACTAATCCTAGAATTAGTTATACCAGGATTAGTAATTAGTCCGGGATAAATTATACTTGCCAGAGGGTGCAATAATTGTACCGGGATTAGATAACACATGATAAACAATGAAAATGACAAAAATACCCTTAAGGATGCCTGTGTATAACTTATACCAACAAAACTTGTCTTCAAACCAAATGACCCCTAAGTATTTTTTGTAATCTGACCAACTTAAGTCCTCACCCTGATCCTCTCATAAAGACTAATAAATACGGGGTAAGCGTATTAACTTATGAAGATAAATTGGTTGGTGAGATTTGATTATAAACTAATTAGGATTTGCACACTTGCACTTTACTTGCTATTGTGAGAGCTGACATGAAAGAAAAGCAACAGTCTTTTTTTAACATATATATCAAAATCATTAGGCTAATGTGATGCCAAAAGTCGCATGATATGATGGAAAATCAGTTGCTAAGTAGGGTAAATGGTCCAACCAGAGAGTTGAAGTATTCCATTCCTTCCAACTTCAGTATCAGACAGCTCCAAAGCTTTCAAGTTTGAAAGGCCTGAAAAAGACGGACAACATAAATCTGTAAAAGATAAAAAAGAACTCTCTTTCTGGTCTGGTGGATGCATTTTAACCAAACTATATGGTGTTAATAATTTAGAGCTTCAAAAGTCCTTGTGAACAATCTCCAAGAGTGTCCAACAAGTTCAAATCTGCATGAACTTCACATAACATGCCTGTATATAACCATCTCAGTTTATTTGAGCTTTAAACTTGAGTCTAATATTCAGACTTCAGGCATTAGAACTCGACTAGGGGTCTTAATGACACAGAATTGGACTAAACAAACAGCCAAAGGAAATATTGCGCCAACACACCAAAAATTGCATTGACTACATGATGAGGTATTCAAGACTACAATTTAATGCAGAAAAAGTAAATGAGTGACACTACAGCATAATGCTAAACAAAGAAAAGAGGGGAGGGGAAATAAACTATGTTTACGTATACCAGCTAAATGAGCAAGACCATCATTGCTAATCCTACAAGAATCCAAGTAGAGGCCTTCCAATTTTGTCATCCCTGCAACATTGGTAAAACTAAAAGAAGTAAATAACCAAAATAATGGGAGAAAGATGAAACATATAGAAGTAACCACCTCAATTTAAAATTGATTTTTTTCAAACCGAGGGATCAGAGGTAAGAGAACATCAATTCTAGCTATCCTGAAAGCATCTCAAAACTCCAAGATAAAGCAACAGCCGGTGGCCAAATATCAACTCTAGATATACCAACAGTTTGTTCAAGATGAAAACAAACAAGTTTCAGCACGTGAGCATTAAGTAACAAGAAAGTTCATATTATTGCCAAGTTTAAGTTTCGATCCCATAATGAAAGAGTCTTGACTCAACATGATCAATTGGATAACAACAAAACTCTCCACGAATATCAACAAAATGGTAGGTGTGACATCAAGATTACAACAGTTTGGGCTGTTAACCGCAGGCATAGAACTCTTGCATGACAACATTATCTGACTGAAACAGATTAGCAATTTGCTAATGTTTTCCATTTTTCTGGTTCATTTTGCGAAATGTTTGGATAAAAAATACTAGAGTGGGGTAATAAATGACATATTACATGAAAATAAAGACAGGTTATATTTTATATTTGAAAGGAAAACACTTTTGGTGAAATAAGTTGAATCGTTAAAACTGAAAGCTTTTGGATCTTAGGATGCTATAGCATGATAGCATAGAGAGAATGGATTTGAATTTTAGAGAAACTAAAGATAGAATGTCATCTAACCTCGAAAGGAGGAAATTAAAGAGAAATTACGGACCTTTTAGCTGTACCAAACATGTATCCGTGATATTGTTAAATCCAAGATTCAACTCTTTCAGACTGCTGAGTGCTGCAGATGTAAAACAGTTGGCTAACAATGTGGAATGGTTTTGCTTTAATTTAGTCAGTTCTTTTTGGCAGATAACAAATGTCTTCCACTTACCCGAAAACTTCTCACATCCATCATCTAATAGGTGACATCTATTGACATTTAGCGACTTCAACGAAGTGAGAGCTGCATTATGATAAAGGAACTATCAGAAACTTCAACAACGTGATGGAATCCCAGAATAGAGAAGTAATTCCTCGAAAAATTCTCTCTTTTACTTCATAAAATTTGTCCCACAAACTAGGCCTAGTAAGTTAACATGGAAATAAACACAGTAAAAGCAGCAGACCTGTGAGGTAATCCAAACATGATGCAGTAACAACAGACCCTTCCAAGTTTAGCACGACTAGTTTGTACAGATCTGTAAAAGAATGAAATATTATCAAATCCAGATTACATCTTAACCATAGAACAAAAAAAAATGTAAACTTTACGAAAAGCAGCCGAAGAGACTATTAATTGAGCTTCTTACATACTTAAAAGTATGGAATTTATCAGACTCAAAAGGCTAAAACCGGTAACATAAACAACATAACAAATTGGTAAATAAAGATATCATATAACAAATGAAAGATATGTTGAAATGTTCAAAAAAAAAATAAAATCCGATATAGTAAAACCAGCGAAACTAGAAAAAGTGCAATGAGCCTGAGGCTTCAGTTTTCATGGAAACACACAAAAAAGCATAACATTTTTTTTTTACAATAGAATCCAAAAGATGGGTACTTTAAAAGTAATGTGAGATCACCTAAACCAAGCATGCAGGCAGTCCTGGTATGATCAATTAGAACAATCATAGGACATCACAAAAGTTTATAACACCAAAAAAGGTAAGTGATACCTCTTAAATAAGACACTCCAACATTTGTTATGTCGATACATGAAATCTGAAGTTCCTTCAAATTCACAAGCCCTGAAATATATCGTGTGAAAATCGGCAAACATTTACGAAGCAACTCCACGAAACAAGCTCAAACACACATATATATATGAAGATTTTAAAGCATATTCATCGAGAATATACCTGCAAGAGGCTTCAAGTCTGAATCCGTAATAAACTTGCAGTTTCTTATAGTGAGAGATTCAAGGTTCGTCAAACCTAAAAGTTAAAAGACACAAATGAATAAAGGGCAGCACACAACCAAACAAAGAGGGACATATGCATTGCACTTGTATGATCAGAAATGACAAAAATAGCCAAACATTAAAGACGACATAATGTTGTCTCCTCAACAAGAAATACGGGAAAACAACAAACCTTCAAGATGAATAAAACCTCCATGAACTAGAGGACATCGCTCAAACTCCAACTTGACTAGTTTCATTGAGCCGGATAAACTTTTCATTGATTCAGCACTGATCCCATTGCATTTTCTAAAACTCAAGTATGTCAAATCTGTAAAACCTGAGCAACAAATATAATGGATCGTCATCGCCAGAAATTCTAGCACATAGAGTTTGCAGGGTGGGGTGGGGGAGATAGTGATATATCCACTTTGGCAAACAAGACAAAATGATTCATCAAATCAAATTGATAACTCACATTATCCATAGAAAACAAGGAAATTGTTATTCAACCCCCGAATGAGATGGAAGTAAATTCATTAATGATCTTGGAAGCTCAAATTATGTGTCTGAATCTGATCAATTTTATCAAGCATGTAAAGCATTCCATTATAAACTACTTCCTGAGATTCAGTTTCTTAAGCTGCATTAAGAAGCAGATCACCGCAGTGTTGAGGCATCAATGGAAGATCCCTTGGGATGGATTTTTCAGATTTCCTTTTTCTAAATCTGAATAATAGAGAAGTTCATAGAGGTTGGTATCCCACAAATGTAAATGAAAAAAAAAGGTCCCCCGTAATTAGACTAATTATAATCCGATTAATAGAAGCAGAACTTAATAATTTATGATCCAATGTCAAAGATAAATAAAACTTGAAAGCAAATAGAGAATTCAATTACAAATCTTTCTACATTCATGCTAATTGTGGAAAGCTATAACGGACACGGTAAACAAAAGCAATAATATTAGCTTCATAAGAAAAAATCCTTCTATGTCAAATTAGTTGCAAGAGAGCAGTATAGGTTAACATGTGATATATCATCAGAGGGAGTAGCAATAACTACCAGCGATGTGCTTTATGCCACGGGCAGAAATTTTGTCACAGCAATCCAAACCTAAGGCTTGGAGGTTTGAGCAATTCCTAAGGAGGCTTAAACCAAAATCTGTAACCTCGGTGCTAGAGATATATGCAGACAGTAATGATGATCCTTGTGAAGAAATGACATCCATCCATTTATTGTTTACTCTCATATGTTCTCGCATGCACATATCCTATCAGCAAAAAGAAAACCATCAAATGAAATAATCAACCAGATCCTGTATTGAAACAATAATTAAATTCAAGCTTCCAATACAAGCGAGGACTTTACATGCAGGGCGCAATCTCTAAAAGCCTCAATACAGCTATCAGAAAGGCTGCATGAATCCACCAGATGGTTGAATATCAACTGGCTTATGTCTCTTGGGAGCATTGAAAATGAACGATATTTGTCGATGTCCTGTTAATACAGAGAGCATAAAATTTCCTGAACAAACACGAAGTACTCGACCATGAATCTCAAAGGGATGTAGCAGAGATATTTAGTCACCTCGCATATTTTACAAATGCATACTTCCATGAGGGACGGACAATGGCTTTGTTGAAATTGACAACACGCAGCGGGCAAAAAAAGGGAGGACTCTAGCCATTTTGAGCCAAATTTGAAGTATCTACCAGAAAAGCCTCTTCTAGTTATGTTCTCATCAGCATAGTGGTCTCTTTTACATGAACAAACACTCCCCATCAAGGATTCCCTTAAGAAGACTCACTATCATTAAACGCTCCAAAAAGATGGGTTCTATGGCTCAATTATGAATTGACTAATCCTATATGTCTGCTAAAATTTTGCAGAAGCATTCAAAAGCTATCCTGCAACAGAGAGACATATTTTACACATCAAAATTCCACATATAGGTAACAGTTGCAGAGCCAAATAAAATACACTATGCAGATAGTATAGTATCTGCGTGGTGTATACTTCACGTGTGTGTATACTTCTTTATATTCGACTCCTCTCAGTGAAAAAGTATAAAAAACACATAATAAATACGTAAAATACACTAACAAATAAAATACACTATGTAGATACTAAACTCCATTTCATTCTATCAAACAAGAAAACAACCTTAAAAGTCCACTTCCTCAACCTTCTCATAGAAATATACTCATATACTAAGGCCATGTATAGAAGGAGAGGGCTAAGAGTTTCTTTTTTTCTACTCAAGTACAAACAAAATACATGTAAAGTTTGAAACATTAAAGCATAACAAATAAAGAGTGTGAAAAAGAAACTTAAAAGAACATCATATTGCCAATAAAAAGTGAATCCTCAAAAACATAAATGCATGCAAAGAGAAACAAAAACTCACTCAAAATAGTTACATGAGCACTAAAAAAATAAATAGTTACAAGAACAAAGTTTATTTTTGCACCTAAAATTTCAAACCTTCAAGCCTCAAAATACTCCAACAAAAAGACCATTTATCTACTCTCAGATGATAAATACAAAAAAAAAAAATTAATTTTTATTGTCAGTTATGATGGAAACAACCATAGAAGGAAGAGGCAAGAAAGAGTCAAAAGGTGGCAAGAACAGGGGAACTATATAGGTATGTGCCACTTGTCGAAGTTCCTTTCTTTCTACTACTCAAGTACACAAAATACATGTAAAGATTGAAACTTGAAAGCATAATAAACAAAGGGTAGGCAAAACAAACTTAAAAAAACATCATATTGTCAACAAAAAATGGGGAAAAAATGAACCCTAAAAACATAAATGCATGCCAAGTGAAAGAAAGACTCACTCAAAAGAGTTACACTAGCAAACTTCCATTGTCTATCTTTTGCACAAAAATTTCATACCTTAAAAGACACAAAATATTCCAACAAAAAGACCCTTTATCTACTTTAAGAAGACAAATACAAAAGATTTGATTTTTAATGTCAGTTATGATAGGAACAAAATTAATGAAGGAAGAGGCAAGAAGGAGCCAAGGTGGTGGCAAGAACAGGGGAACCATATGGGTATGTGCCACTTGTCCAAAAATACACCTATAAAGTTTGAAACTTTAAAGTATAATAAAACAAAGAACATCACATATTGTCAATAAATGCATGCAAAGAGAAAGAAAGACACAAAATAATTACATTAACAAACTTTCAGTGTGTATTTTCCACTAAAATTTTCATACCTCAAAAGACCCAAAGTAAGGAGAGGGCTAAAAGTTTCTTTCTTTCTACTACTCAAATAGACAAAAATACATATAAAGATTGAAACTTTAATGCATAATAAATAAAGGGTAGGAAAAAAAGTTCAAAAAAACATCATATTGTCAAATATAAAATGAACCCTAAAAAACATAAAGTTTGAAACTTTAAAGCATATTAAACAAAGGGTAGGAAAAAAACTCACAAAAAACATCATATTGTCAATAAAAAATAAACCCTAAAAAGCATAAATGCATGCCAAGATAAACAAAAACTCACTCAAAATAGTAACATGAACAAACTTTAGTTTTTTGCACTAAAATTTCATACCTTTCAATGTTTAAAGCCCCAAAATACTCCAACAAAAAGATCCTTTTATCTACTTTTCATCAGAGGATAAATACAAAAGATTTGGTTTTTAATGTCAGTTATGATAGGAACAAAAAATTATACAAGGAAGAGGCAAGGTGGTGGTAACAAAAAGGGAACTATTTTTTGGTATGTGCCACCTGTCCATATCTTTGTATCAAAGTGTGGCAAATTTTCATGAGTCATTTATATGATTTCATTTGATTATATAGTAGCAAGAAGATAAGAGAAACTTCTTTTCAAAAAAATAAAATTGTATGATAAAAAAAATGATGTAACGTTTTTATTCCTAGTACTGTTTTTTTATGTCCTTGTGTAGTACTATGATTTGTCAACCTATCATTATTATTATCATAGGTTTTAGCTTTTTATGGTCTAAACTGATATCTATATTTTTTAATTTTGTGTATGCTCAAATAAGTATGTAAATTGATATAAAGTTGAATAAGTAGATATATCGTATATATATTTTAGTTTTGGTAGATAGAATTGTCCAAGATCCAAAGGTATTACCTAGTGGTCAATGAAGTGGTTGAGAACCTTGAGGTTTCAGGTTCAAAATTCAGCGGAGACAAAAAACACTAGATAATTTTTCTCATCTGTCTTAGTCTTTGTGGATAGAGCTACCTGGTACCTGTTGGTTGGTGGTGGTGGGAGCCAGTAGGTATCCCATTGAATTATTCAATGGTGCGTGAAAGTTGGCTCGGACACTACGGTCATCAAAATATAAAGTAGACACATGCATTTTAGATGACAATATCCGCTTATGCCATGTAGGATATAATATGTATTTTGTTCAGCTTTATATAAATATAAGTAACCAAAATTAAAGAATGTAAATATTAATTAAGATCAAGTTACGTAAAAATATTTATGTGTGTATTATATAATGCACACATATAATGCATACATTAATATTAATCAAAGATTTCTTATATAACTAGAAAGATCTTCACAAATTGTGAATACTAGTTTGCTAAAAATTAATCAAATTAAGAATATGGTGTCATTACTATTGAGATGTATAAATAAATTATTGAAATTCATAGTTCCATTCAAATAAAAAATTAAATAAGGAATATTATAATTCAAAAAAAAAGTAGCACTATTTTGTTATGAAAGTTAAAAAGTAAATGGTTTTAAATTTTTTTTTATTATGTATTAACGCTTATATTAAGGTTTAACTTTGATATATGAAATATTTTTAGATTGTTAATGTATTTTAAGATATTGCGATTGGGTAAATTAACTTATATTTTAGTTACTAACTTTTTTTATTTATAAGAGTAGCTTTAAAATAACAATAAAATAGATAAACTGTTACATCATATTTTCATGCGACCTTTCGTCAATCTTACGTAAACGCAAAATGATTCCCACACCAAATTGAATTACTTTATTTATTAATTTTATTTTTATGGATGATTAATTATGTCATTCTTTTAATAGAGATGTTACAAAATGAGAATTCTACTTGACATCATTCTCTATTTTTTCATCAAGAGTTATCATCTTTGTAGGAGTATTTCTTTTTTTTCTTTTTTTGCTTATTATAAATTTAGGGACCCACCTTATCTCAAAGAATTAAAAAGATAATTGAAACCATTGAATTTTTCTAATTTCTAATTAGAAAAAATTAGGGCGCCCATAGGATTTGTAACAAGTGTAAATTAACAGAATAAAGATGATTATCCTTAATCACTTAACTATCATAGATTTTGAGATTCTACTTTATCATCTTTTTTTAATAAAGTTTTTTTTAAGCTCGAAGTCACTTTTATTAGAAAGTGTTTTATCGTCAATATGATTCATTTACATTGATTTAATTCAATACATGCACTAAATCAACATATAGTACATGATATACGTAATATTCTTTTGCTATAAATGATGCTTATATAAAGTCATTAATTGAGATTAAGTTCACACTCAAATACGATTCTTTGGGTGGTAATTAAGTGGAATTACCCCTAACTAAAGTTATATTCTTCCTTTTACATTTTTTCAATTTGGTATTAGTACACAAACAGAGATTAAGAATACCTTAATCCCCTTTTAGCATCTTATTACTTTTGAAAATCATTTTATTCGAATAATTCATGTTATACTCATTTTTATATAGTAATTTTCTCGCCACTTCATTTTTTTATATATAAAGTAATACTATGATTAGCAGGGGTCGAGTTGATTGAGCAGTTGATCTTCGGTCTCAGATTCGAAATTATACGTATGCTTTCTCGATCGAACTTGTCATATGAGGCTTGTCTAGCGTGATTTACCTCTCCTTGTGATTTTGGAGGCTCGAAGAATAGATTCCTTATTAACAAAACAAAACAGTCCAATTATATATGTTGTAACAAATCTGTGGGCAAATTCTCCTTTCTATTAATGGGGGGAACAAATTCCTCGTGGAATATAAATTTTACTTTGTGTGAACAAATATCACGTTCAAAACATTTATTTTAATATTATAAAAGTATGCTTATTTGCATTGCCACATTGACAAATTGATTCTGTCCGTTGGAGTTGCCTCTATGGCAGTACTTCCTCTATTGATTGTAGTACTTCCTTCCTCTATTGATTGTTGGAGGGGACAAGTCAAGAAGGACTACTGCTGGACCGGTGAAAAATATTTGCTGCAATGGACTTGAATCTCCTTAAAGAGAACTAGATATCCGCACCTCAGCCTGAAGAGATTTTTGTTTCTTCATTTTATTTTTCAATTGTAATCTTGTAATTTTATTATTTTTCACTAACACAACTTTTAAAATTAGCCCCCATATTCATGGCATATAATATACTACTCGAACATGCAACGGTACAGAAGAAGAACGAAACGAAGTCTCAAGGATATTGTTATAATGAACTTATTCGAGCCCATAGTTGTACGACTTTAAAACATGTCATAAGGGTCTAAAGCTTATTTCCTTATATACTCAACATTTCTCCTGTGTTTGTCGGTACGAAAGTTGCCTGGAGTTTCACACCCTAAGAGTAAATAGAAAACTCATGGTAAGGTATGCTTCCCCCTTTAATAGGTTATATGCATAGAGAATCTAAATTAGTCGGATCAATTAGTTTCGAATACTGGTCAAACATTTATATGAAAAAGAAACAAGAAGTAGCTTCTTATATAAAGGCAAGGAATTCCTTAAGCAAACCAATTTCTCAAAATGGATTACTAACAGCTGCAAATTCAGTAGCATCTTTACTTCTGCAAAAGAATCACAACTTTGTACAAAGTAAGACTTTGGGGAAGAAACAAATGGTAAACCAATTGAATAACTTAAGCTCTAAAACCAGTGTGTGCTTCATATATAAACAATAAAAAGGTCAAAAAGAAGGGATTCTAAATACCCAAAAAGCCAACGGCACACTAGTTATGAAGGTAACGCGGTACGCGCAGCATTTCTTCCTAAGCCAACACCCAAACCCACAGGTACAGAATCAGTTTTGCTCTTCACATTATGACTACAATGGGCAGAATGTACATGGGTCTGGTGTGAGTTCTGGTTATTGTTGCTTATATTGATAACATGATGGCCATTTCCATTGATCGGATGAGAATGGCCGGTGCCATTTTGCATACTTGAACTGTGAGGAATCTGCATCATTCCAATCCCTTCGGACTCAACCGATTCTTCAACGCACTCGACGTCTTCGTTGTAACCATTTATCAAGAAATCTGAACAGTTCTTCTTACACCCATGATCATATGGATTACGGAATCGACCACCTGGTCCTCTGAGGTAACTGTAACGCATCATATTGGCCATTTCATTTGTTGTAATGTTGTGTGATATCTGTTGCAAAAGGGAAAATAGGAAGGTCAAGATATATTTCAAGTGTTTTAACTGTTCTCATGAGATGGTGAAATAATTGTCACTGAACACCAATGATCCGTTTAACAGCTTATAATGGCGTGAAGACAGAGGAAAAGCGGCTTGCACAGGTAAAGGAAATAAGAAGCCAATGAGCATCTCAGGGCAAACTATAAGCAACGTTCATGTCGTCTGTAGAAAGTTATTCAAATACACTTTCTGATCCGCAATGGTCATCATTTATACACAAGAAGTCCGTCTCTTCCAGAAAACATATCTGGAAGAAGACAAATTAAAGATCACCGGA
This sequence comes from Solanum lignicaule, assembly GCA_029582545.1. NCBI lineage: Eukaryota > Viridiplantae > Streptophyta > Magnoliopsida > Solanales > Solanaceae > Solanum > Solanum lignicaule. The sequence continues at coordinate 22,144 of JAJOOF010013613.1, forward strand.
TGCGTGCTAGTGGACCTATTTTCCAGAACAGTTGAGACAGTATGTAAAGTTGTAAGAGAACCAGGAAAACGAATACTGGAGTTCCTTGTTGTATGCTTCATTTATACTAATATATTTATATGTTTACAGGCATAAAAAAGTATATAGTTTCACGGAGTAGACTAAAGAGCTCATCAAATGTAAACAGGAAAACAAAGAAACATACCTGAGAAGCTTGTACCCCAGTTAAGACTGCCACTCCAATGAAGAGGAAGAAGTCTGCAAATAAAAATGCTAAAGCACCAATATGGTGAGTACCAGCATGACTCAGCCAAGCCCCAAACGATGATGGAGCTGCTGGGTCAGTCAAGACTCCTGTTATCACAAAAAGACGTTTTATTAGAAAAAGAATTCTGATGAAAATATATTTATGTGAGTTACAGGGAAGAGTATTTACTTGTAAGAGTAACTGCACCAGTTAAGACCATTGCCAATACTTCGAGAACAAGAAAGATGAAAAAGTCCCACTTGTTTTTCTGAACAAAAATGTGAAAAATAACTCTTCAGAGGATGCAACTAAGAACTAGTAGGCAAAAATAAGACATACTGAATTATCAGAGGAAACCGTGATTCCGTCTTATATTATACTATGACCATCACCTAATGAGCTAACGGCTATATCACACATACCCTTTTTTCTCATAAGTCATAACAAAAAATTTCATATATATATACACTAGCCTCACAATTCACTGTTGATATAATCTCAAATGCACTAGTGCGCCGATAGGGGTTAAAAAAGGAGAAAAAAGATCACAGGAATCCGGAATCAATTACCTTGCCGATGCAATTAGACACCCATGGACAATGATGATCAAATTGTTCCACACAACGATCACAGGTTGAACAATGCTTTGCACGAAGAGGACGAACAATCTGGCAAACGGAAAACGATATTGTACATAAACCCCTAAGAGATAAGTCTCTATCAATAAAAGTATGAACAAACAGCACCCTTCGGGGTGGCCCAGTGGTTTGAGCTTGGGACTTCCATGTTGGAGGTCTCAAGTTCGAAACCCCTTGCCAGCGAAAGCAAGGGGTTTGCCTTCTGGATCGAGCTCGTCGCACCAAGCTTGCCTAGTGCGGGTTACCTCTCCTATGTGGTTTGTGAGCTATTGCATAGGAGGGGGTTTTACCCCGTGCGCACCCAAAGGGTAGCAGCTGCGGGTTTCCCTTGTCATAAAAAAAAAAAAGTATGAACAAACAGCTGTAGTCAGTACCTTGCACGTGGAGCAAAGCTGAGACCAATTCCCAGCAAGCAAAGCAGGATGATTCATTTCCATTTTCAGCAAAGGTTCCTGAAATATGACAAGGAAATTACACATTTCTCGTGAATTGTACAGGCAGAAAAAAATGAGGCAAATATGAATAGACAGAAGTATATAAAGGTCTTGGCTAAAGATTATGCCTCTTTTCACACTATTAATTCTGGTTTTCTTCGTTCTTTTGTTTTCAAACTTTTTTTTTGGTTTGGACTGCAAGGTTGGAACTTACATCATCTTTGATATTTTGTGAATCATGTTGACTCCTCCGGATGTAACCTGGATCTTTTCTGTGACAGAAAAACAAGACACATTCAAATTAGACATGTACAAGTAAGTTTAGCATATAGGAATTTCTGACATTGCCAATGATAGCAAGGTATAAGGAGTAAGTAATTCTAAGAAATCCAACCAAGGCAAAACAAAAAATAGGAATTTTATAAAAACCATACGGACATTCTTACATTCCTATATATCAAAAGAGCATGAAGAAATACCTGCTGCACCGGTAAAATGTAACTAGTCCAGCTGTAGCAAGGAAAACTCCCAACCATGCAAATAGTGCGCCAGCAGCAGTTAATTTTGGTAAAGTTGAAGCTGAATCAAACAGAAACTTTACAGGACATTCCACATTGACCATCTTAAAACTAATGAGACAAAATTGATTGTGAACAAAAGGATTAGAAGAAGTACCCAAAATTACCGCATGAATGTAAGTGGTGAGTAGCAGAAATATTGTACAACAAAGAACAGGAGCAAGTCCAAGCTTTGAAAGTTTGCCAAGCCGGGTACTTCCGTCACAGCGTTTGTCATATAACTGTCTAGCGTTTCCCTGCAGAACCATTTAACATTCTATGACAATCGAATAATGCACAAAATGCTGCATTCTGGCAAAGAAACAGGCAGGAATTTGGAACCGCTAAGGAAAGGGGGTCGGATATAAATAGTTGGGGAGTTAAATAGGCTACAAATTAGGAGTTAGATAGAATATAGAATAACAATGTACAAACAAGAACCATTTAACATTCTATAACAATCGAATAATGCACAAAATGCTGCATTCTGGCGAAGAGACATGCAGACTTTAATATAACAAATGCTGATTCTCAGGGACTTTAAAATAGATACCATCTCAAAAACAACCTAATCTCAAGTTAGGGACACCAAAATCAAGGAACACCTACAAGGAAAAAAGCAACTTGTCTGTGACTCTTGTCAGAAGCAAGCTGAGCAGGTGTAAGGCCAGTGTTATCTGTCACGATAAGGTCTTCCTTCTTCCCTGCCTGCACCAACACCGTACATGCTTCTAGGTGACCCCTAATAGCAGCCCAATGAAGAGGAGTACAACCTAAAGTAGAATGAAATGTAAAATAACATTAGATTTCAAGCAATGCATCACGAAAAAGAGAGTTGAAGGAAGAAAATTGGATTACCCTCTTTATCCTGACGTCCACGATATGCATCAAGAAAGAGTAGAAGGCGTATACAGTCAGCAAAACCCTTGTATGCAGCCCTAAATTTTCCGGGAAATAAATTCACAAGTAAGTATTTACCAAACAAAGCTAAAATAAAAGAGTGTTAAGAATAACCCCACTACTTGGTTCATGAATAAAGTAACAGAAAAGATGACGAGCTAAGCAACAAAAGAGAATATTCATCTGGGGGAAGGGGAGGGGACAGAAGGCTGGTGGAAAAGAAGTATCAACAGCAAGTCTGACCAAAAGTATTTCCATTTCTGAATGAATGAATGAATAAACCCAAACAATCTTTTCCTATCTAAAGGGTAATGCATATATCATTACTATATGGCAGAAATAGACAATGAAAGTAAACTTCTAATCTATGTATACCATCAAAACATGTGGGCTAGAGATTGTTAAAGAAAGCAATAAGAGAAAATTCTGTCCATATTCAAATGCTGAGCACTCATGCTTGTAGCTGTAGCTACTCTCTTTTCCATATTCAGCTTCTAATAAAAACAGCAATTATAATATCCATTATGAAGATTCCTTAGGTATTTTAATGACAAATCAAGGGTTGGATTTGTTACTTCTCTACGCTGTCAGTTTCTCCTGGTTCCTTGAATAAGAATCACATTGTCATATTTTAGAGGAATTTCTCCAGAGATTTGGCTTTAAAAACAGAATGGCATCAAGAACCCAACAAATTCCACTTCACAAGTTTTCACATAGTGTGAAACAACCATGTATTAGACAGATAAAGAAGCTCCAGAAGTACAGGCAGCACTTGCTGCAAGAAGAACGACTATTGCATGCTTCTAACACCTCAAGCTTGTTATTCAGAAAAAGGGTATAGTATGGTTCTCAGAACTACCAGTGTAAAGGGCTTCTCCCGTCACTGTCAGGTACATCAGGATCAGCATTCCACTTTGTAACAACATAATAAAGGAAAGCTGTCTGACCATACTGTGCGGCAACATGTGTTGGCTGCAGTAGAATTTCATAGTGTGAGTAATAGGCAATTCTTCAAAGATTTCAACACTAAGATCTTAATCACTTGTAGTTTTAAATAAGTACAACAGCAGTGTGAGGAAAGAAGAGGAAGTAAAGGGCAGCCCGGTGCACAAGGCATCCCACGTTCAAATAGGCAGTGGACAAATAATATCAAGAAAGATGATGCACCTTCAAATACTTGGACAGTAAGATCATCTGTTGCTGGCGTGCTTATCAAAAGGGGGGGGATCATCTTGTCGAAAATCAAATATGTTGTTGATTGCTAGAATAATTATTAATTAGTTGTTTAGTTGCCGCCTGCAGAAGTAGTCTACTACTTTGTTTAAATTTTAATTGCTGAGAGATATTTTAAGTTTTTTTTGAATATTTATTTTGCAGATCGGCTATTTTGAAGGCTTGTGGTTAATAAAATTGAAGAGACAATTTCCAGTCATATAATCAATACTAGTGAACTTATCCGTGCTTCGCACGGAGAAATAAACTATATCAGCCATCTTTTTTCTGAAATAATTTTTACTTTATTTAAAAATTAATTTTGACAATGAAAAATTCAAATTACACCTCCATGTTTAGAATTTCAAATAAAATGTTATTTGTCTTATTTGTGAAAAAAATATAATAAAACACAACTCTAATTTAAAAAATTTCTAGTAAAATGAAAAAATAATAATTTCTAATTATATATGGCCAAATACCTAATTTCTAATTATATATGGCCAAATGCCCACCAAATTCATGATTTATTTTTCGTTCTTTCTAATACTCGAATATTAAAATCATCAAAAAATATAATCAATTTTATTTTCAATAGTTCTTTCAAACGTATAATCTAAATAGAAGAAATTATAAGATACATAAAAGTCTTTTTCAAAATTTAAGATTTAAAATTCTAAACCATAAGTTACATAAAACATTATCTATATTTTTTTTAAGTAAAT